>BMAC01000165.1:1661078-1679929 GCA_014905375.1 Phtheirospermum japonicum
ACGCTCCTTCTTCGACTAGCATCATCGCTTTCGCCGCCACTTACTGGAAACCATAGGCCAAAAATCGAAGTCGATCTGGTAACCTAAATTTCAGACCGAGCCTCATCGGTCGAACACCCCCAGCCCAAGCCGTTCGCCGCGATTGTGTGTGTGTGAGCAGTCCGACGGGGAAAAGGGGTAGGAATAGGATTAAAATCTAAACACTTACACATGCTAGTCGTCGGATCTCTTCCGTTGCCGCCGCCAGTCGATGAACCTTGAAGTGATAAATTCGAAAATTAGGGCAGGAGTGAGAGAGAAGGGTATGAGATTTGAGTAGGACGTTAAAAATAATTCCTTCCCGATTAACTCCAACTGTATTTCTACGTAACTTTTCGTATCTTACTCATGTAACTTCTTATTAATAAATTCTTTATCGTACATTTATAGGGAGTTAATTTAAAAAATAATAATAATAATAATCTTCTTATTAATAAATTCTTTATCGTACATTTATAGGGAGTTATTTAAAAAATAATAATAATAATAATAATAATAAATAATAATAATAATAATAGAGATCATGTTTTGGGCTCTTACAAATGTTAGAGTAGGGGTGAGCAAAAAATCGAAAAAACTGAAACAAAACCGACCGAACCGAACCGAAAATTTCGGTTCGGTTCGGGTTTTTTTCAAAATCGGTTCGGTTTTCGGTTTATTTTTTTCTAAGAAATTCGGTTATCGGTTCGGTTCGGTTTTATGAATAAATACACTAAAACCGACCGAACCGAACCGCATTCTATTTAATAATTATAAATAAATAAATTTATAATACATATATAACCCTACCTAACCCACCCACCCAGAGTCCCAGACCATAGATCCCCTTTCATTTTCATTTCATTTCTCTCTCTCTCTCTCGCTTGGCTTGAAATCCAGACGGTCCCTTTCGCCGCTCCTCAACCTCACAAATCCGCCGGACCCTCCGCTCCTCTCACAAATCCGCGTCCGACCGCCGCTCATTTTGGCGTTGCTTTCACTTCCTCTCTCTACGATAAAGAATTTATTAATAAGAAGATTATTATTATTATTATTTTTTAAATTAACTCCCTATAAATGTACGATAAAGAATTTATTAATAAGAAGTACATGAGTAAGATACGAAAAGTTACGTAGAAATACAGTTGGAGTTAATCGGGAAGGAATTATTTTTAACGTCCTACTCAAATCTCATACCCTTCTCTCTCACTCCTGCCCTAATTTTCGAATTTATCACTTCAAGGTTCATCGACTGGCGGCGGCAACGGAAGAGATCCGACGACTAGCATGTGTAAGTGTTTAGATTTTAATCCTATTCCTACCCCTTTTCCCCGTCGACTGCTCACACACACAATCGCGGCGAACGGCTTGGGCTGGGGGTGTTCGACCGATGAGGCTCGGTCTGAATTTAGGTTACCAGATCGACTTCGATTTTTGGCCTATGGTTTCCAGTAAGTGGCGGCGAAAGCGATGATGCTAGTCGAAGAAGGAGCGTTTCATGGTGGCTCGGTGGTTTTTGACTGAGTTTGGATCCAACGGAGGAGATCGAAGAAGCGCGATATTGGGTTTGGTCGGCGCTAAAAAGAAAAATCTAAGAATTTATTAATGAACTTATGTTGTCCCTGTTACATCTATTAAACTTACAGTTGGAGATGCTACAAAGGATTGAACCTACCTTTTATTGTTGTCTTGATAGGTTCAGATCCCTAATCTTATGAGATAGGGAGAGCAACATGCCTGCCTTTGCATTTCGACTCAGAAGTATTTTAAGGTAAGAGCCAACTCTTTCCTAGGTATTTTCTCATTCATACAAGTATATGTGATAGCTACAACCTATAATTCCATAGCTTAATATGTATTTTCCTAGTATTTTTAATGAGTTGTTTCAACAAAACTTTGAATTCTATGCCCTCTTTCGTGTAAAGAATTTGTAATAGATGCTTGGATAATCTACTATGCTCAAGTCAAGGTGCATATGCAGTTCCCTTAATTGTTGTTGTTTTATCTATCTTGACATCAAGTACATGATTAAAATATGCAAATTGATAGGATTACTAGTCCTTTGAGGTTTAGTTGTATGAAAACACACATTGATTTACGAAACTACGTTTGAAAAATGAAGTGCATTGCTACTGTTGAAGTTGACAAATATAATTTTATGGATAAACATTACGGTGGCTTGAATTATATATAGTCTGTACCAAGTTTATGTAGTCACTCGCTAAACCACATTAAAATATAGATGCTCTAGTTGCACCATTTTTTTTTTATCTCTTATGAAGCGAAAACTTTACTCATATCAGGAATGTAAGTTCTTATGTTCCTAATCTCTTTGCTTAGTTACCTTGTATACTTGAAATTAGACTTATATCTTTATCATTATTTTTATCTGATTTTGCGACTTTGGTGAATTTTTTTTTGTAGTCAATTGATTCAAACCCCTTAGAATCTACTCATCCATGTTGTGTGCCATGCTCTAGAACATGTAACTCTTAACTCCTCTTTCGCTGCTGCTGCAGTCTTGCTCACTCACACAAAATGAGTACACTTTAAGTATATGATATTTTTAAAAAATATTATTTATACTCTTCTTGTATTCTTTAGAGGATCGACCTAATTAATCTAATAGAGATCTGCTTATTTTAAATGCTAACTGGTTGGAGGTTTAGTGCTCTTATGAAGTTTGTTTGGTTACTCATGTTCTTTTTGTACTAAAGATTTGAGGTAATCATCATTGATTAATTCCCTAGTGCACTTGAGTGGTTTGACAAAGAAGACATAAAATTGTGTAAGATTTAATTCTTATTTCATTGGTCTCAATTTATAATTTTGCATTTTTGTGTTGTCTCATACACATGATATATGACTAATAAAAGTTCATTATTATTTTGAATTTAGTTGATTAATGTCGATGATCAAGAATGACTAGTTTCTCGGTGAAGGGTTTATTTCATGGATATTGATTGATGCCAACAATTGTTTGTTTTGTCTTATATTTGTAGTTGAGTATATAACTTTTATGATTGGAGTTAGGAGATTGTGTATAGTATTGCTTTTGTTATGTAAATTCAAACTTTCAAATTAGTTGTCTATTTTGGAATTACCATCGTATTCGTGTTTATTCATGATTTACACTCGGGGTTATTAATGTGAATTTAAACATGTTCTTTGGAAGTATTAAAGTCAGTGATTTGTTGATATTTAATTTTATTTGTTGTATTTATTTTAAAAAAGCCTACAAAATATGAATGGAGCATCAAATATTATTAGTGCATTTCAGAATGGCCTAATATCATATTTGTTTTGCTATTGACCGGACACGTATGAAACTTATTATTTCAATTATATGGGACATTTCCAAGTGTCCTTTTATCATATGTAACTTACTCTATTATGGGACACATTTAAAATGTCATAATTGAGTAAAACGTCACTCGCGCAAAAAGGACACTAATGAGAAACGTCCTATTTAACAAACTTCCTATTATATGGCTTAATAGGACACTTACAAGCCTACTATAAGAGGATTTTTGTTGTGGTGAAACTTGTCCTTTTAATTTATGCCACTATTACTTACATATTCATGATTCATCATGGAGTGCTACACATATGTTCTTTGTTTTATCGCGAGTCCCTCGCAGTTATTGTATATTGTTTCCTATTATTAATATCCATTTTCAATTGTTCCGTTAGTTGTGTAACAAAGAAGTAGCAAAACTGTAATTATATAAATTTCATCGTTCTTTCCACCTAAATAAGCTACAGTGCAAGTACTTCGGAAGAACCTTAAATTCAATAATTCACTGTGCACCACATTGCCAACACACGTCGAACAAACTTATATAATATATCGCTCTTTTTTTCCTTCTTTTTTAAAGCATTCATCGTGTTATTTATCCAATTGAGTGGTTTGCATAGCCAGTAACAAGAGATAATAATAATAATGATGATGATGATGATGATGATGATGATGATATGATGATTTACCACCAAAAGTCATCTTTCACCGGTTCAAAGGAGAGAGCGTTATTAGGTATTTTTCACCTTCGGACAAATCGCACTTCCAACTAACTCAAATCAAACCATATTAATAGCAGATCCAGAAATCAAGTATAGGCGGATAAGCGGGCCGGAGAGTAACGCTAGAGGTAAGCGGCGAACGGAGAGCGGAGAGAGAAAGAGATAGAGTGGGGAGCGCGAGCCGAGCTGAGTGATTTAGGGTTTTGAAATCCCCAATCGAATCGATTAAGGTCAGTCAAGCAGCGAGTGCCCGAAGCTATCCTGCAATAATTTCGAATTGTTTTGCTTTTTTCTGTTAGTTTTTCCCCCTCCCATTTGCCCAAGAATTTTGAGAAATTTGGTGAGTTTTGCTTTGGCTTATGATGATGATGATGCTGGTATTTCTGCGTTGTGAGAAAGAGGCGTCCCTATTATTGTTGTGTGTAGGAAGAGTGCGTGAGCGATTGAGAGTTGGTTATAGAGAGAGATAGAGAGGGAGAGGGAGAGGAAGTGGAGGGCGCTGTCTGAAATCTGCAAGTTTGTAAATCGCGAGATCTTTGTTTGTCATGTCTGACCGTAAGCTTGTGGTAAGTTCCAAGATTTTGCGTATATCGTGTTCAGGAAAAAGAATTGTTGTCAATTTGATGAATGTGTGAGTTTTTAATGTGATAATGGGCATTTGCTTATTGATTTTAGGTTTTGGGGATCCCGTGGGACGTGGATACTGAGGGATTGAGAGAATATATGAGCAAATTTGGGGAATTGGAGGACTGTATTGTGATGAAGGTTTGTTTTCTTTCTTTTTCTTTGTGTGTATATATATTTGGTCCTAATGTATGCCGTGTTATGTCATCTTCTTGGTGTTACATGTTTGATGTTCTTCTTGATGATCAGGAAACTCACACACACACGCGCCAAAAAAATAAATTAAAAAAGTAGGGGGCTCAGAAAAGTAAAGGAAAAAAGAGTGATATATAACAAGAAAATAACAAAACTATGGTTATTTGTGCATAGATGTGGATTAATATTTTTGGATGTTAACACACGCACACACACACACACACACACACACACATATATATATATATATATTCTTTTTTGGGAGAAAATTTTGTTCTGTTAGGGCCTGTTTGGACTAACATTCATTAGAATTCTAAATTCTGGTATTCAGAATCTTGTCGTATTCAGAATTCTGTGAATAGTAAGAATTCTAGTTTGTTATAGGATTCAGAATCCTTTACTTTTTACTGTAGCTGTCAAAACATGTCTGAAAAGTGGATGATAGAGTATTATTATATTATATTTAGTAATATTTAATTATTTAGATGTAAGATATTGTTGATTTGAGTATTTGATTTTTGAGTTTTAGAACAAACGAATATTCGGTATTTCGAATCCCGAATCCAGGATTCGGAGTCGTAGCCCAAACAGGCCCTTATGGAAATTATTGTGAAAACTTGGATCTCCATGGGGTCATATTTCGTATAAAAATATAAAGGAATTGTAAGTTTTGTAGTTTCTACATTATTTCTTGTGAGATTTTTCTCACTTTGGGATATATTTCCTTTTACGCTTCTGTTTTAGTCCCATTCGGAATTCTAAATTTTATCACATTCAGCGCGAATCATAATTTTTATTGCTCCTTTACATTGTAACTGGGCAATACTATTTATCAGGAACAGATGCATGTTTCTTAAGAGGCTATTCAATCCTTTTTTCCTATTATTTATGCTCTTAAATTGTCAAAATAGACTTTGTAGTTCGGAGTTGTAGCTTATGAACTTCCATTTAGTGATGATCCCCATTCTGGTCTCCAGCATTATCCTGTACCACCTGAAGAGTTGTGAGAAATATGAGAAGCCTCTTATCAATCATATCATGTGTTTTTTTTTGCTTCCAATTGTATGAAATTATTGTATTCATAATGTGATGAAAACTGTTTCCTCTCTCTTATGTGTGTTTGGTTTCAAAAATCAAATGGATCCCATGTCCTCTTTGATGTGGTGATCTCAGGAACGTTCCAGTGGTCGTTCTCGTGGTTTTGGATATGTAACATTTGTTACTGTTGAAGATGCAAAGGTAATACACATCTTGGACTGATGTTCATTTATTCCTTGTGTTGTTGCTTGTGGTTTTGAGTTCTAACTTTTTTTTTTCCTTTTTATTTCTTCTCCTGTTTGTGTACGTCACAGGCTGCATTAGCAAGTGAGCATATGCTTGGCACTAGAATGCTGGAAGTCAAAATAGCCACTCCAAAGGTTGACTTCCTAAAAATTTAATTGTTCCATGAAGTTTGTTTCATATCCTATTTATTGCCTTCCAAAATTTTAATTTTCCACTTGTTTCCTTACCATCTTGCTTCCACTGTTTGACATTTTCTGTTGGAAGTTATGGTCCTCTACGTCTAATTTCATCTTTATGGTTCATACCCTTTTAGTGCATCTATCTTATTTTTTCAGGAGGAGATGAGATCATCATCAAAGAAGGTGACGAGGATTTTTGTTGCAAGGATCCCACCATCCGTGTCTGAAGCTGTTTTCAGAAGGTTGCTTTTGATGATGTTTTCTCCGTGTGAACTTACTTTTTGAATTTGAAATATGCAAATTGGCTATTTATTGAAGTGGAGTGTTTTTGTGCACCGGGTAGTAATCTGACTGTGGTATCCCTAATCTTCTTATGCAGCCATTTCGAGAAATACGGTGACATAACAGATTTATACATGCCTAAGGTTATCTTGTTTCCTAATCAATGTTGTTAACCATTTATTTGCGTATTATATTGCGTGTCATAGTTTTATTGTATTTTTCATTTTCTTAGGATCCATCTACCAAAGGCCATCGTGGAATTGGGTTCATCACTTTTGCTAATTTTGGTAATTCCTTTTTTTTTATTTTTTAATGTTTGCATGCCACTTTTATTGGTTATTCCTACTGTTTTCTTCTCAATACATCATTATTTTTTTAGATCTGAATTAACTCATTTTGAATGTCAGCCCCTAATTTCTCTACATTTTGTGTATTTGCTAGTTAGTTGTGTTTGCATGTGAGTTGCGTTACATGTATATTCAATGCTAATTTTTTTATTTTTCCTCATATTACATGACACTAAACAATTTCTTCATCACGTTTGGTCTGTTCACAGAAGCAGTGGATGATTTGATGGTAGATACTCATGAATTGGGAGGTTCAGCTGTGGTTGTGGACAGAGCAACACCAAAGGTATAACGAGTTCAAACAGAAATTTTATTATTTGTTTTTTGTGTTTGTCTGGTTTTTTGTTTTTTGTTTTATTTTTTTTATTTTTTTCCTTTTTAATTTGTTGCATTTTAATGGTCTTAAGGGTTTTTGTAGTCTCAGCATGAATCATTCTTTATGTGTCTGTTCTGTTCCACTGTAGGAGGAAGATTACAGGCCAATTAGTCGAGTGCCCCATGGTGGGGGCGGGGGTGAGGGTGGGGGTGGATATGGTGCTTATAATGCTTATATAAGTGCTGCTACAAGATATGGTGCTCTTGGTGCTCCAACCTTGTATGATCATCCCGGTCCCATGTATGGAAGTAAGTTAAAATCGATATCATCATGATTCTTTTACCTTAACATTTTATTTTATTTTTACTCTCAAATTGTTGGCTATCATTGAATAGGAGGAGAAGCATCTCGTGGAATGGGCAAAAAGATATTTGTTGGTAGGCTTCCACAGGAGGCTAGTGTAGAAGACCTTCGTCATTATTTTGGGAGATTTGGTCGTATTTTAGATGTTTATGTTCCCAAGGTAAGAAAGAATATGTTGTGATTGTTTTACTGTATTTATTTAGGAAAGTAATAGAGGTTTTGATACATTGTCTTGTTGTGTTCCTTTTGTAGGACCCAAAGAGAAGTGGTCATAGGGGATTTGGTTTTGTTACTTTTGCCGATGATGGTGTTGCAGATCGTGTGGCTCGGAGATCTCATGAAATATGTGGACACCAGGTTTTTACTCCTTTTAATATACACTACTAAACTATATGATTTGTTCTAAGATTTTGTTAGACATATTGCCCATATATATATATATGTATGTATGCTTTTGTCAGATGAACAACCTTACACTTTATGATTTATAGGTTGCGATAGATTCGGCTACACCGATTGATGATGATGCTGGTCCTGTCCCTGGCCCAGGGCATAGTGGTAATTTTATGATGAATAACCCTGACCCATTTGGGTACGGTGCACCTATGCGGAGTTATGGCAGAATGTATGGGAGCCTTGATTTCGATGATGTGAGTAATACAAATCGAATAATTTGCTTATATATTAGCAAAGTCAGTTAATTTAACTCAATGAAATTTATAGGAAATATTAATAAAATAATACATATATTAAACATTTTTCTTTGGCAGTGGGGTTATGGTGTGGGTGGCAGTATGAGTGGGGGTGGCAGACCTTCACGAGCAGATTACAGGTATCGCCCCTACTGATGATCGTAGTATCGCCCTTACTGTGCTTGAAAGACGAATGTTCATGTTTGATTATTGGTTGGTCTTGTAGTTAGGCCAACGATTGTAGCTGAAAAAAAAAAAACTAAAGAAAAGAAACTTTTAGTGAAGATGATGTCTGTGTTGTTTACTGACTTTAATTTGGGAAGAAGGCCTTTTTATGCTTCCAATATCTGTAATAGATTTGGTGCTGCAAATTTTTATTTATTTTTAAATAAATCGTAACTTTCTGATTGTCTACTACTGCGGCATGTTTGGTACCTTAACGAGAGTGTGGGTTATCTGATTTCCAACCCATTTCGAAGACCGAGAAAAGAAACTCGTACACTAATTGAAACCAATTATTCAGTTGAAATACAAAAATGGGATGGACTAGTTTATGTTTAAATTTGAACCGAACTTGAAGAAAACACAAATCTTTAAAAGTAATCTCTTGGTCTGTATATCGTTACAATTCTCGTGATTTATTTTATTTTATTTTTGTATGTTACCGCAGAACTTTCCATGAATTAGAGATCAACTTTTAAGAAAGAGATCTTGTTGTATTAAAATTACATTAATTTGGAAACACTTGTAAGAATCAAGTACCATTTTCCACATAATAATCCCGTACTATTAAATAAATAATTAATAAATAGAATAATGAAACATAAGAAAATACAAAATAATAATAATAATATTATTATTATAAAAAGTAACATATGCCCTTGTGGTATCGTATAAAACCTTGTCTACCAAAATTAGATAAATTTTCAAGTCCGTCAACGATGATATAAATGGCAAATATAATTGTATCTAATAATATGCTGTCACTTTATTTATAGTATCCCAATGCCACAACATTAACTAACCACACAGATACGAATGTTTTCGTATCTAACAGAATAACTAGTTGCTCATTCGTTGCATAATTTCTTCCTCTTCGTCATCATCTTCTTCGTCTTCTAGTGGAGCTCAAAGACGTGTCATAATGACGATATAAAGTCCACATATACTTGTAACGTGATCGAAACTAGTATAGATATATAGCTTACGAGTAAGTTACTGACATCCAAGTTTATAAGAAGCAGACAGACATGCACCACCGTCCTTCAACACTGCTTTCACATTCATTGCAACATAATGTGTTAGTCTAGCCATAATCTCCTGTTCAAATTGCCGAATCTTAAGCTGCAATCAAATAATCATAAAAACTAAAGATAACAAACATATGAAACAATGCCGTACTATTAAATAAATAATTTAATAAAGATTAGTAAAATGAAGCATTAAAAAATAAATATTTATAAAACCTTGTATATGGCCATGTGGTGTAGTACCGTAGACCTCATTCAACACCGCCTTCAACTCCTAGTTAATTCATTGGAAAAAAATAAAATAAATAGATTGATGCAAACATATACGAGAGAGAAAATATTTTTAAAAAAGAGGAAAAGTAAACAACAAAAATAGATACACTACGTACCTTCAAGTCACCGGCAAATACTATAACTGATTTCAGCCCTTAATATACTGTTAATATATTGGATTAGTTAGGAAAATTAATCATATAAGAGGTGGTAGTTTTCCCCAAGTGATATTTAAAGAGGCACTGTTAGTTAGGCAGGTCCCCTAAAAGTTTTTCTTTTGTTTTCAAAAAAAAAACAAAAAAAAACACACTTAAAAGATGAAGAGAAAAAAACTAAAAACTCCTAAAAACCCATTAAAAATAAAACTAAAAAAAATCCTAAATACATTAACCACCCCCCCCCACCCCCCCCCCCCCCAACTAACTAACTAACTAACTAACTAACTAACTAACTATATATATATATATAATATATATATATATATATTAATGGAATGTAAATTGAGCTTAATTCTATTAACAAGCAGATGAAAGAATTGGGAATCCTTCGCTAACATAAGGTGCCATCATTATCTTGAGGATCAAAACTGTGAAGGGTACAACGCTCGGCCATTTTAACAAGGCGCGGAATTGTCTTTAAATCATTAGCTATGTCCATGATGGATGGTTGGTTCCTAGCAGAAGGTATATATATTTATATCATGTCAAAATCATGCTTGATCAGTGGTTTTATTACGTTGTTGTGAATAGGATATTAATTTATTTATGAGTATGAGTAAATGTGTAATGATGCGTTGAGTATGTGTGTATACATATTAACTTATATATTCAGTATGAATAGTAAATGCAACTACAAAATAATATTTTGTAAATTCTATTTTTAGTAAGCACTATTGATCTTAAATTGTAAGTTATAAAATAATAATTAGTTTGATGTATATTCATTCTTAGGGCCAAAATTTTAAAATCAATATATTATAGAATAAAAACTAATATATGATATTAATAAAAATTAATATATTATAATACAAAAATAAATACATAGCACGGGTTGGATACTTACAAAAATCAATACGTCATATTACAAAAATCAATACTTCATAGTATCGGGTCAGATGGCCTAACGAGTCATGACCATCAATCAGCCCTGGCACAAGTGTTTGTCTTACTTTTTTGTTGTGTTTTTAAAACTATATTTGTATTTTATTTCTTATATTTGTTAAACTCAACTATCTTATTATAAATCGTAACATAATTTAGTTTATGATTCAACAAATTAGAAATGCAATAAGAGCTCGCACCCTCCAACAATACATGTAAATTTTAATGCATGGATATTAATCAGGCTCACTCGAGCCGTTGTGCTATTCAATTCAAACTAAGTTCTTTTCGGGTTGATTTCTCGGGTTATCCAAAACTTACTTCAAGCTGTATTGATATCCTTAGCTATTGTAATAGTTTGCGAAACTTTTTAAGAAATATTTACCCCATTTTAGAAGTTTGCTTTAGGAAGTGTTTCGCCCAGAAAATACTAACCAAGAGATCACTTGCTCTCTTCCTTGAAGCTAACCTGACCTACTTCATAATACCAAATTAGAAAGGACCCCAGAAGAATTCCGATGAAAACCTCTCTGATGCTCAATTCAGTAAGCGTTTTAGGTATTAAAGTGAAGGTGTGAATAATCATAATGGCCTACCTTTGTTGCTCTTAGCAGGGATATTTATACCCTCAGTTGGTTGAGAGCCTTTTTGAGATCCCGGAAATAGTCCTGCGAATCCAGGATCATTATTTCGGACAATCTGACCAAGTCGCCCCTTTTTGGATGACCTAAGCTCCTCGAGCTTAGTCCAAAACCTCTAGGCGTTCCTGAATTGACCGATATAAACTTATCTAGGAATTAAGATCCAGTCAAGACTAATTCTTTCTAGTCATAAATCAGCCCAGGCTATCTCTTTCCTGATTTTTTCTTCATGGTGTAAGACTTGGATTCGGCTCACCCCAACTTGCCTTACCTGAGCTGCCTTGAGGTTAGCCATCACTTCAGGTCATGATCAAATCAGGTCGTACCAATCAGTCCCCCCCCCCGAATGGTTGGGGTGAGCTATGACGGTTCGGTTCTCCAAATCGGTAGACATTCCCAACACGTCTCTTCGTGTACTGTTCCCTGACACGCATTAAATGCGCATATCCCACCAAATCCTCATTTTCCTAAAAAATCTTTTCAAAACATATCCCATATTTCGCGGTTCATTTGTTCACTTCCGCTGCCTCACCTTTCTTCCTCACCAAGAATTCCTTTCGTTTTTCTCCTCCAATTAGAGCTTTTTCTCTCACCTCCAACCAGGTATTTTCTCTCTCCCTACAAAATTTTAGTTATGTCTTCTTCTTCTTCTTCTTCTTCTTCTTCCTCGCTCCACCTATCCACATCTTCTTCTGCGATGCTGTCTTTAACCTCTTCTGACGAACAGAATTATCCTGTCCAAGGCGATGTCCAGGACAATATCGTTTCCACCCTTAGTGACTGGACTCTGGAAGGGCAGAGGGCCAAGTTTCAGATTTCCGGCGAGTTTTCCATAGTCAATCCTGACGCTGGTGAAAGAGCATCTCGGCCTCCCTCCGATCACTTAAAATTTCTCACCGATGAATTCCAGGTTGGGTTGAGCCTTCCCGTCTACCCCTTCGTGATGGAAGTGTCCCGGATGTACCGTATTCCGGTACACCAATTTGTACCTAACGCTTTTAGGATAATAGTAGGGTTCTATCTAGCGGCGTAATTTTTTGGGCTTATACCCACGACCTAGCAATTCTATTCCTTATTCCAGGCCAAGATCTCGTCTTACGGCTTCTTCTACCTATCGGACCGAGATGGCATTCGATTTTTGACCGAAAACCCTTCCTCCAATAAGGCCTGGAAGAAAAAGTTCTTCTTTGTTCACTGCTCGAGTGACTGGGGTTTTTCCCCGATCTCCATTAGCACCCTTCCCGCTCAGGCTCATCTGACCAGAGGAGAACGATCACCTTCCCTAAAAAAGATCATCCATACCTTAAATGAAAACGTCTTCCACCTGTCCAAACTACTCACTCCCTCCTCCTGAGCTTCTTCAACTCCACGGAGGAATCAGGCCCTTTGACTCCTGAAATCGGTATACCGAATAAGCTAGCCAGCTTTGTCTCTTTCATATCTGTTTTCTTTGACTCCTGAAATCGGTATACGAAACCCGGACGATTCGTGCCTCCATCGCCGAGGGTGGCCCCATCTCCGTTTCCTCTTCTTCGGGAAACGATAGACTAATGCTCGACTGCGTGATTATGGGCGCCATCATCAGCGGCCTCTGTATCGTGCAGGACCTAACCACGAAGCACCGCAACTCCGATCTGATGGTGACTGAGGCCAGAGCGCTTGGTAGGAAACATCATCACCTTCGAAAGGGATGGCTATCTTTGGGAAGAAGGCCCCAACAGTTTCCAGCCCTTGGACCCCATGCTCACCATGGCGGTTAGTATTTCTTTATTTCTAAATCAATTAATTTCATTAGCTATTAGAATTGGGCGATATGGTGTAGGTGGACAGTGGGTTGAAGGATGAATTGGTGTTGGGAGACCCAAATTCTCATCGTTTTGGTTGTGGATTGGAAAGATGAGGCCAGTCCTATTATTGATGGTTTTGCAAAAGTTGGTGAAATGGGGCTAGCCCATAAGATGTTTGATAAAATGCCTTTGAGAAATGTGGTTTATTGGAACGTTATGATAACCGGGTGTTTGGATTTCCGAAACACGGGTAATGCGTTGAAGCTTTTCATAAAAATGATGGCCCATCGATTTGTGAGTAGTGATACAACTGTGGTGAATGTGATTGTAGCTTGTGGGAGATCGAATCGATTAAAAGAAGGGAAATCGGTTCACTGGCATCTTTTTAAGACATTTTTCAGCTCGAGTTTTATTATCGATACTACAATGGTTTATATGTAGATAATATCTACTCTTCTAATGATTCACGACAACTCGGCCCGATTCCTTATGGTCTGGTTATTGGCAAAGTAATTTGTGGAGTAAGCTTCCAATGTCATGGCATTACTCTTATTTTAATTTGTGGAGTAATTTGGGAACATTGTGGAAGATGATCTCATAAAGATTGTACGACACAAATGTTATATGTTTAGAATTAAGTAATACACCAGCTTTGTGTCCCTGCATTTAAGCTCTTTCGTGAAATGTTCTGAGTAATACTAGAGCATGTTAGTCATTGTAATAATTATGTACTCCCCTTCGGGTACATTTTATAAAGCTTTAGGAAACTATTAGTATCCAATCTGAAATTTTGGTGTGTACAATGATGCATTGTATTGCAGACTAGTGAATGAACTAACCTTTTTGAAGGGAATATATCTTGATTGTCAGGTCCGATGGATCCTTGTGCAATGCATTACTCATTAATGTGCATCATATATAGTTTATTTGCATGTAATTTTTCCTTGTCATTTTGTCCATATAAATTATTTTTATTTTTGCAGAAAGACTCTTTTTCAAAGTTTTTAGGGGTACACAATATGACACATTACGTCAACGTGGTTGAAAAACTTGAGCTAATTCTTTTTTGGAATCAAAAAAATACTGGTCTAACATATAGCCTCTCGTGCTGAAGGCCTGTTCAACAGAAATTGTCGAAACAGGAACGACAAGGACCTCCTTGGCAATCTTAGAGAGTATGGAAAAAATACTGGTCACTTTCGACCAAAACTGCACAAGATCGTTAGTAATACCATCGGGCTTTTTTGGAACCGAACTCGATTTCAAAAGTCCCTAAACAACTATCTAATTCCATTGACCGACTAGCACTAGCCCTTGTCGTTTTCATTTAGTATCTTCAATCAATCTCATATATGGGGTTAGAGCTCCTCGAGAGTCGTTGGGTCTTGTATTAGAAGTGACGGGGGAAGGGGAATGAGACACATTAATATCATCACTAGAAGATTCATTATAATCTTTAAAAAGTTGAATTAAAGATTGTTGTGCTTGGTAAGCAACACTAATAGGGCTAGGAATTGGAAGATTTGAAACTTCTAAAAACGGTCCTAATGCATCGTAATAAACTTTAAGTAAGTTTTGTAAACCCTCCATTCGATAATACGAGTTAAAAATTTTTGCAATCAAAAAAATCTTGGGAATGTAATGAAAATATTTGACCCATTTACTCAACATACTATCGATACATTCACCTAATTCAGAATTATGGTATAAAGCACTACTAACAAGTACTATTTGAATACAATGATCAACAAATATTGAGGAGGTCAGATAATAAATACCGGATAAAGCCACGGTGGCATCGTTAAAAATTTTTAAAAGGGACATTATATTATAGCAATCACTACTAACAAGTACTATTTTGGTAATATAATAATAATGATAATATTTTTATCATAAAAATAAAAAAGTACAACACATTACCACTGAAAAATCCTGTTGTACTACGCTGTACTCAAAACAAATGGATTAGATTGAATAATAACAAAATTTAATGGTATATAAAGAGTACCTATCGACAAATAGGTACGACGGGGTGTTTGCAGCTAGAAAGATCCTAGTCTCAATGCTATAGCATGTGCTATATCTGAATTGTCTAAATTTGAGTCATTAGAAGTCACTAATGGAAAAGGGGGCAATTATTAATCTGCGAGAACGAAAACTTTACTATTGAGGAGATGAAAAATACTGAGCATAAGTTGTATTTTGTCTATTGAATAAAAATATTGATAGTTTTCTATTTATCAATTTACATTTTGCATAATATAGTGCACATATCAAGCAGTATAGAAGAGCTTATTTGGGATGAATAAGCTTTAAGCTAACCCAATAAACTCAATCAAGCAGCCCTTCATCTGATCAACAAAAGTCGTTTCAAAGTGATGACAGTCAAAACAAAAATTTCCAAAAGATGAGATCGTCTCGCAAACGACTAATACAAAAACAAAATGAATCCCCGAAAGCATTGCTAATATAGAGGTTCGTAACGAACGGCTAATACAAAAACAAAATGAATCCCCTAAAGCATTGCTAATATAGAGGTTTGTAACGACTAATACGGGGGGGGAGGGAAGCTAGGGTAGAGTATTACAAATGCAGATGCTTGTATTTGATCTGCATATTACCCCTCCAATAGGGTGCTTTCTGTAAAATAGATACAAACGTTGTAGTGGTATTTGTAATTGGGCTAATACTCAAGAGTTGATTTGTCGGGTTATTTTTCTGAGCTATACATATATTATTATTTCAGTATACAATTTACTTCTTTAGTTTGGTGTCTCAGCCTKCCCCGGCTATTTTGCAGCTCYAGATAAAAGTGATTGTGGTGGCCATACACCCCAAGTTTTCGAATGACCGCCTCAGCATAAGAAGTTTCTACATGAACTCCATTGGCAATTGCAAATCCAACAAGATTGGGAGGAAACAAGAAAACAAACAACTATCCTCAAATTATAATAACCTAATAAATAAACCCTACACATTCAGTCGTCGCATATTACTTGTTAAAACAAYTGGTTGACAAATTTGACGATACAAAGTCCACATACTTAGTAGTTGCCATATTACGCAAGCTGATAAAAAACAGAATATTATAGCTTCCGACAAGGTTACTGGCGTCTTTAGTTTTACATTAGCAGTCAGACAAGTACCATTCATCTTAATGTCATAAAGCATTCGTCTAGCAATGATCTCCTTTTCAAATTGCCTAATCTTGAGCTGCAATCAAACAATTATATAAACCAAAGTTAACAAACATCTGAAWCAATCCCATACCATTAAATAACTTAATAAAGATTACTAAATGAAACATAAGAAAATACAAATATAATTGTATCCAACAGTATGTAGTCACCCTATTTAGAGCATCTCCAAAGCAACAACATTTAAGTATAGGGACAAACTCGTCAATTAGTGCAAATAACACTGGTGTTTTCATAGMTACGGATGTTTTCAKCTAACAGAACTAGTTGCTCGTCCGTTGTACGATGACGAGTTTGTCCCTACAATACTATGACTTGTAATTTTGTAAAATATCAAATGAAAATGCTTGRATTTTTTTTAAAGTCCATTGTGTATAATACCAAAATTTGGGTAYAATTGGAATAAGATTTACATATGCTCAGAGTTGATCCCCGATATGGTGCATAATAATTTTGGTTATTAATCTAGCCTCATGCTAGATATAAATATCACATGAATTCACAATTTTACTCCTCCCCTTCTTCTTCCCCGATTCCAATTTGCATTTACAAGCTTGAACCCTTTTAATGAAGCTCAAAGACGTGTCATAATGACAATTTAAAGTCCACATACTAGTATATATAACACAACATGATCGAAAATAGCATAAATATAGCTTACGAGTAAGTTACTGACATCCAAGTTTATAAGAACCATACGGACAGGCACCGTCCTTCAACGTTGCTTTCACATTCATCGCAATGTCATAATGCGTTTCTCTAGCAATAATCTCCTCTTCAAATTGCATAATCTTAAGCTGCAATCAAACAATAATATAAATCAAAGTTAACAAACATCTGAAACAATCCCGCAMCATTAAATGAATAATTTAATAAAGACTAGCAAAATGAAACATAAAAAATACAGGAGAAATTATAAGACCTTGTCAAACATATGCCCATGTGGTGCGGTACCGTACACCTCATCCAACACCTCCTTCAGATTCTGGTAATTTCATTGTGAAAATAAATAAATATATTGACGCAAACACAAACGAGAGATAAAATATATTTAAAAAGAGAAAGTAAAGAACAAATAGACACTTGGGCATTGTACCTTCAAGTCACCGGCAAATCTAGTAGTATAACTGATTTCGGCCCTTATACTGTCTTTACACTTTGCAAGCTTAGCAGCAGCAGCTGCTGCTCTTTGAGCTTCAGCATAGTCAACCAATTCCTTATGCAACTTCTCGTATGCATCGTTGTCAATCCAATGTACGATTAAAATACTCAAAAAAATCCTTAGGAAAAAAAAGATAAATTTTTATTTCAACAATGAAAATCTTAAATCTTGCTTAATGAGAGAAAAACCATAATTGGACATTTTAAGATAGGAAAGAACCTGAGAGCACCRACAACATCTTTMTTTTCATTCAGGTCYTTATAAGGATTGAATCCYGGATCTTTAATGATATTATTAACTACATCTACTACTGSACCCTCATTTTGTATCGGAGCTCRTTTGGAATATTTCACTACAATACTGMRGAAGAAGCTGTCCTGAAAATAATGAAAAGAGAGATTGGATTAGCTARGAAAATTAGCACTATAAGAGAGGGTAGTTTTCCCCAAGTAATGTTAAAAGAGGCACACGCCTGTTAGTTAGGCAGGTCCCCCAAAAGTATTTCTATTCAAATAAAATATAAAAAAAAAGGTAAAAACCTAAAAACTCCTAAAAACCCGTGGAATAACTAATAATCCTAAATACCCTTAAAAATCTAAACTTGGAAGAAAACAACAACTGAAAACTAAAGAAATAATAAAAAATAAAAAAAGTTGGGCCCTGCCTAATGGAATGTACCGAGCTAAATAGAAAAGATACCAGCTTAATTCTCTCAACAAGCAGGTWAARGAAATCGGAATCCTTCAAGACTTGATGCGCTAAATCAYAATGTTCTCTTGCGTARCAYAAGGTGCCATCATTATCTTGAGGATCAAAACTGTRAAGGGATGCCATACAACGTTCTGCCAYTTTAACAAGGCGCRGAATTGTTTTTAAATCATTAGCCAKGTCCATGATGGATGGWTCCTGGCAGAAGGTAAATTTATATATATGTTAGTGTAACAACATCCCTAACTARTGTGCTMTGATATACACATACATGTAATGCATATGCCCARCTATTCATGTGCAGATAACAATTTASGTAATTAGAGCACCTCTGGTATGCATGGGAAGAAAATTAGAAATCAATGAAAAGAATTATGGAGTCAAGTTCATTTGTTCCATATGGTAAACATGAA
>BMAC01000165.1:1684022-1700866 GCA_014905375.1 Phtheirospermum japonicum
ATTTTATGTGCTCAGGTTGAAGTTGAAGCATTAGTGATCCAAGGGCCAAAAATGGGTACAGTGGTGAGCCAGGTCAAGAAATTGGATGTCTCTGTGTTGGTCTTAGGTCAAAAGAAGCCCTTTCCATTTCTCAGTTGGTCAGTCCATTAATCCTCACAGTACCTAGATAACTAATACTAAAGTTAGGGTTATTACGCAAATACCCCTTAAACTTAGCCTAATTACAGAATACTACAACTATCTTTCAAAATTACAGAAAATCCCCTCTCCGTTTTGAGGTATTTGTAATTAGACTAAAATTTTTGGAGCATTTGTATTTAAGATATAGTTTTATTTAATTTTCTATTGTGTGAGTGTTACCAAAAAAGAAACTCTAAGTACATCACTCAAAGTGTTTGGAGTCTGGATCATCAAATGTTGAATGAGATGTGATAGAATTATAACAATAGTTTGAACCTTTTTTTTCCTCCTCCTTTGAAGATAATGGAGCAGTTACTTAATAGACTCATGTGGTGATGTTCAATGCAATTCTATTCGAATCTGCTGAAGAAATGCCAATAGATCCTGTTTCTGATCCCATTAGCGATTCTAAAGTCCTTCCAATGCCGGCTGGGAAATCCAACTTTGGTGCTGGCGCACAGTTGAAAAATGTTGTAAGTGCACAAAAAATAAATAAATCTTACATTATATAGTCTTTATACTACAAATCATTTTCGTGTGATCTTCTCTTTACGGTCATGTAGATTGGGAACTGGTCCAGATGGCTTAGCGATCTGTTTGGGTTAGAAGATGATTCGGCTGATGATATTGTTATTCTTAAAGATGAAAAAAGGCTGAAATCTTTCAAGGCATTTCGTCTCCTCCACGCGTTGAGTGATCTCATGATGCTTCCTTTTGGAATGCTTGCTGATGTTTCTACCAGAAAAGGAGGTAAACAAAAAATAACTGATCATTAGCTCGAATTCTTTTAACCATAACAATTATTAATATTCTCTTTTCTTCTAACCCCATTCAAGCATTTTCTTCTGAGGTTGGTACATGTTTTTCAGATAAAAAAAGAACTCTCTTATTATTGTAACCTATTCAAGCATTTGCACTATTATTTAAAAGAAGATTGCCAATGTCTGAATTATTTTTATGCATTACAGGAAGCATTAATTACGAAAATACCCTTGAAGTTTAGTCTAATTATATAAAACCCGTCCATTATTTAAAATTACAAATACCTCTTTAACATTTATTTCAATTTTACAAATTGAACCAGAAAAAGGGAGGTATTGGTTAAATAGATAGTTAAATACAAACCTCAAGAGTGTCTGGAACACCATAAGAGGATGCTTTGTAATTCTGAAGGTTAATTGGATTATTATTAGTAGGGTTAATTACAAAAAGTACTCTTGAGGTTAGTCTAATTACAAAAAAAAAAACCCGACTATCTTTCAAAATTATAAACCCCTTAACTTTTATTTCTATTTTACAAATTGCCCCAGACAAAGACAAAGGGAGTTTATTGGTTAAATAAACATAAATCTCAAGATGAATTAATATTTTATTTCTTTATTAGTTAATGAGACTGAATTTCAGGGGTAGGCAGTTGTAATTCCCCCTTAATTAAGAGTTTTATCTGATAATAAACAGTTGGGCTAAATTTATTATTTTTCAGGAGGTATCAGATAATTCAAACGACTTGATCAAAAGCTTTCCATCCACAGCAACTCCTCCAAAATATTTGCCTCCGTCTGTAGCTTTGATTTCTTGTGTGGGAGAAGTTGGAAGCCAGGTGCTCAAGAGCAGCAGACTATCGACACTCAAGAAATCGTACATGAGCGATGATGATCTAGACTATTATGATTAATTCTTACAATATTAAAGTTCTTTTAACCACACTGTTACATGTTCTTTTTTCGCATCTTACTGCAAGTCGAATCAAAATTGTAAGAGTTCGAGAAATTTCCAAGAAATTATATAATTGTTTGTATATGAGTTCAAGAAATTTCGAAGAAATTATATAATTGTTTGTATATTTTTATTTTGATTTTTATTGTATTGTTTAGATTTGTATTTTCATTATGAACATATATTTAGAAACTAATAAAAACCATAGCTTGGATAGCATATATATGATTATGATTTTTTTTTTATTTTTGTTAAATTTGTAGCCCATCTTAGGATTTTGTTTGTTAAATCCTTTTCTTTGTCTACCCTTTTTCAATGTTTTTGTGTTTGTTGCTTCCTGATATGATGCACGATTGATATGTCTTGTGGGAGTGGGATATCAGAAATATTCTCTACTATAGGTTTTCATGCTTAAAAACACCCGTACGTGTTCCCTTTTTCTGTTGACAAGCATAACTATATATTTATGTATTTTTCTATCATCAGTCTGACCTGAATATGATTCATACTTGCAGCAAACTTGATGTTATTGCCCTTCAATTATTTGGTTAGCTCAACTGGTGAAGCTTCAAGAAGTCCATTGGCAGAAAGCAGTCTTAATGTTATACTTATTCTTAGTTATAACCACAAATGTATTTAAGTGGACCATGTGAAGTATAAAAGTATTGAATGTAGTATATAAATTAGGATATATTTAATGAAACGATCACAATGCCCTTCAATTGTTTTTGCTAAATACTAGATGGAATTTGAAACTTCAATTTTGCTAGCTCAGTATCTTGGTTTGGCATTAAATTAAGTATATATATATTGGAGAAATTAAAAAAATGTATCAATTAACAAAAATACAGCGTGAAGTTCTCGAAAAAAAATTAAATTAATTATAATTAAAATTAAAGTGCGCCAATTTTGTTAATTAATCTATAAATTTTGAAACTTAGCTTAAAAACATATGGAAACAAGAATTTCCAAACATGTTTAATGGAAAGAGAATTAAATGAAAAACAGATTTAACAAAAATTCTGAATTTACATATGGAAACAAGAATTTCGGTCTTAATTATATTTTCCACCTCTCGAATGAATATGATAACCTTATAAAATATGAATTTGATATCTCTCAAGGGGTCCTTAGTATTTTCACAATTTTTGTTATCTTCGTGTTTGAACGTAACATTAAAGGTAATTTGCTATATTTAACAACTAATCCCATCGATTGCATGTATAAATGCACTCGAACATTATTCATTGTGAAAAATGATGTAATGTAAATAGAAATATACAAGAACTTGAACGATCTTTATATTGGAACGAGACGCAACATAAGTTTAAAATACAATAATACTTTAAGATTTTTTTTTTTATTTTTTTTTATAGCTACCACAAATCTTTTAAAAGTGTTGATATAAAACTCGCGTATAATGCACAAGTCATCTTTATTTCACAATATTGATAGTTAAGAGCATAAAGGGTTGGAAATTCTTTGTTGCGACGAAAGTAATATCATTATAAACAAAACAACTAATGTAGCATAAGAATGTAAAATGAACGATATTTCTTTTTCCTTTTGATATAATAATTCACATTCTTAATTACTTTAAAAGACTACATATAAAATTCTATTATGTGTTTACTTTAGTGTTTAATTTGATAATTATTCAAATTGATTTTGGTTTGGTTTATACTACAATTCAATCTTGTTAAATATTAAGATAGACAATGCAAAGATAGACGATATTGAGCAATAGTGTAATTTTTAGTACGTGACTTTGATATCTTTAAGATTAGCAAAATAATAATTATGAGGTTTCTTATATATGTGTAGAATTTAGTGTATACTGTTGGAATTGATGGGCAATGATCGAAAATTTCTTAGCACTCTAAGAAATCGTCTCCGCAATAGTACGGAGTCGATTGTAGAGCGATAAGGTTTTCCCGAGCCGTGTCTCTGGAGGATAGATATTATCGGCGGTCGGTGTTTTTACTAAATCTCTTGTTAATCTTATTAAGCTAATCTAATTTAAGAAATCATTAAGTCATTGGTTTGTTTTGAGTTTATGCTACAGCTTGAATTGACATGAAAACTTAAAAACTAACTAATGCAAAGATTAAAGAGAATTAAAAGTTTGCTTGAAAGGATTAATTCTGAGGATATTAATTAAACACTAATTAAAATCCTTAAATAAATTAATACTAGTTGATCAAGAAAAACTTGCAATTAAATGAGAAGACATGGAGGGAAAATCAAGCATTTAAATTAGAGAAAAGTCAAAGGCTTTCAAATAGAACAAGACGAATTACCAAAGAGGAAAGTCTCATTTGGCTTTTGACAACAAAGTGTTTGTTTAACTAAAGGAGGTAAAAAGCTTGAAAATGAAAGCATTCGTGGAGTAATGAGAAATTGAAGAAGAATGAAAAGAATACAACACAAACCAAAGCTTAATAACCACACAACAACAAGAAAAGTCATTCAAGAACAAAACATAACAATGAAGGGAAAGAAAACTACCAATTGCATTAAACACCAAACAAGAACATCAATTGTAGATTACAACCTTCAAAAGCAAATCAAAATCTTCAACACAACTAAAGTCACAGATGAAGGAGTTGTCACCCTCTCCAACACTTGATAAAAACTACTAAACCTAACTAAACTAACTACTAAGCTAGCTAAACTACACTAACTAAGGATTTAAGCTAGGGTTTTAATGGCAAGGAAATGTAGAGGCTTGGAGGAGATGGAACTAGTCCAAAACCACCAAGGAAGGATTAGTTTTTTTGTGGATAATGGGTGAGAATCATATATGGGTAGATAAGGGGAAAAATGGTTTTTTTTCCCAAGATCACACATACTCAGCGTTTCAGTCGATCGACTGGAGGTGCAGTCGATCGACTACCTTGTTCAAACGCCCCAACTTCTGCCGAGCAGTCGATCGACTGAAAAATATACGGAATCAGCCATCGATGTCTTCATATGAAATCTAGAACTTCATCTTGGATTTCATTTGGAGTTTTATATGTATCAATTAGAATTTTCTTCCGAGAGTTATGGGCTCCGCACCAAAACCTGCCACAAGCGAGGCCATGGCACACTGTCTCCACTTAAAGCTGCTTTTTACCATTCTTAGACTCAGAACTAGGAATTGTTGTAAACACAAGAGTTGTAGAAATTTATCTGGTATTTCCAATGATATAAGGTGGAGGCAAATGGAAGTAGTGGTTTTGGAGTTATGCTTGTATTACGACAACTGATATATCCACTGAGCGAATGCGTGAGGTGACAATGAATATGGCCACATTTCTCGTCATTTCCGGTCGATCCTCGCACCAAAGATATGTCGTGTATTGGCAATGAGTTCTCGGGTTTGAATCATCTTCCGGCCTCATCGTGGGCCTAGTTTGACCAAAGTTGACCTTCAAAACAAAAACTAAGAAAAAAAACTAAGAAAATATAAGAAAACTGCTAAAAACAAAGAAAACACTACAAAATCTAAAACTAACAAAATAGGCCAAAAAGGCTCCTAATACCCATAAATGAAAGCAAAACATATACAAACGCAACTCAAAAATGTAACAAAAATGCCTACAAAAAAGTACAAAACACTATTTTAGTGAAGATTTGGACTAAAGGGATCAGAAATATGATTGAAGCATCTTTGCGTATGTAATGTAGGTCGCTCATTATGTTTGGGCCTACCCTCAAATTGTGGTTAGTCTACCCAATTCTGGATGGAAAAGTTACGATGTATTTTCTCTTTAGTTTTTCTTTTTACATTTTTACGATGAAATAATATTTTTTCGTTTTATATACTTTTCTTTTTTCTTTTTCGCTATCTATGTTTTTCTTTTTTAAAAATACGAGATTACAATTATTTGAGTCATTTGGGAGATCGTGTGTCTGTGCGATATAATTAAATTTGATTTTTTCCAACTACACATTACGAAGATTTTTCCCATTAATTTTACAGATCTAAATTTTAATCTAAATAAAAATTTTGTTCTTCGATGGTAAAAACTAGGGCCTACCAACATGAAATACAAAGATGGGATGTTGCATCGACACATGATGAATAAAATATACAAATTGAATATTAGTAGCCAAGTTAAATTCGAGAAAGAAGAACGTAGGTGTCAAAATCAAGTTGACTGAAAAAAAAAGTATCAAGTGCAAATAAGGGAAAATGCAAGGTTGTCGGTTCAAAGGTTGATTTCTTCAAATATTGAATTGGGGGAACATGATATGTTCAAGAAGGTTTAAGGGGGGAAATTAATGTGGGATACTGAAATCGATTTTATGTTGCATGAAGGAATCAAAGGATCTTTATATATTTATTGGTATCATATATTTCCTTGATGATTTTTTCTTCTTAAACTACGATTTTTTCTTCATATAACAATACAAGAAACTTGAGGTTCAATGACGATACATTTCGTCATTTAAAGTCAGTTTTTTCGTCACTGAACATAATCGATGACGAAATTTGAGCGTCATAGAGACCGTCATGGTATGACTGTCATATTAGATGAAAGTGACAATTTTTTCAAGCACATCACTAAATGTCCGGTTTTGATGACGCTTATGTAAATTGTCATAATAGGTGATACTATTTGGTGACGCTAAATTCGCTACCTAAGTGATTGAAAAGTTGTCATCAAAAAATCTATATTGTCACCGTATGTTACCATTTTCAATGACGAACACGTGATTTGTCATCAAAATATTTTACTTTCCGTGATAAACATAATTAAAGTGACAATATTTATTGAGTTATAATGACGCTCATATTGTTGTAATATGTATTAAACATTTATCAAATATAATGTAATTCGTCACGATAGAACACAACATTCACTAAACATCTATATTTACAATGACAAACCAATGTGTCACCATTTACTATGAAAGGTGACGAAATGTTTTGTCACAAAAAAATTATCAATATATGACAAATATTATAATCATCACAAAAGATATATGTTTGATCTAACGGGTACATATGTTGAGATCATAGATTAGATTAGAGCAGATTACAATCTCCATAAGACTATTTCACTGTTTAGATATGAATCAGTGGGGGAGGGTGCCACTGTGAATTGGGGACTCATGCAATTAAAATCACGGGCCAGTTAGATTTGGCTGGTTTATAATCGGTAATACCAAACAAAAAATTAAAGGAGATTAGAGGCCTATATTAAAGAAGATTGGAGGAGATCAGGGGCCCTATATCTTGACATATCTATGAATCCCAATATATTACTTATTTTTCTGAAGTGTGAGCGAGTTTTCGTGTAGAAAGCGCGTCTTGGGAGACTTCATTCTTGAGGAAAAATTATTGGCATGGTATGTCGTTGCACTCCATGTGATGCACGCTTTTTTCTAATTTCGTATTTTTAGTTAGAAATATAATTATATTTTATGTTACGAATTAAAATGATTTAAGTTGTAAATTAGGAAACTAATTTGAACGAAAACACCACGCACAATGCAAAATTAAGGTGACGATTGGATGTCCTTTCGTGTGTTTTTTTCATTTCATTATCTTGATGGAAGTATAAAGATTTCTAATAATTTGCAAATATCTTATATTGCCTTTGAATTTAGTTACCATAAAAGAATCTTCAATGAATATATAATAAGGTGAATAAGTATATATAAACTATAAAGTAAGTTTGGAAAAAAATAATATATTTAATATAAATATAAGAAAACTTAATATATCTAAATAGTTATTTGAGAAATCTGAAAAAACTGAAATGGGAAAGAAAATGGATAAATTTCAATTGATATAAAATAATTTGAAATATTTATAAATTCAGATAAATGAAATATAAGAACTTATAATTAAATTATAAATATTTGTGTAATAAATTCAAAAAGTGAGAAACAAAAAATAAATATAAAATAGTATTATTATAAATTAAATAGAAAAATCATAAAAGAATTTAAATTATAATTTTAAAATTGAGTTCTAGGAAGTTTTATATATATATATATATATATTATATACTATATATATATATATATATATATATATATATATAGGATTGGGTTCAAATGAAACCCACGTCAATATATGCGAACTTAGGGACCAATCCAGACCGTAGATCTAATAAAATATGTGGACCAAATTTTTTCTTTTTTTTAAATTCATTAATTTATATATATGGAAGGAGAAGGGTGTTTATGTATTTTAACAAATGCTTTAATCAGATTAAATACCAAATCTGATTAACCTAATTAATCCAGCCCCTTATTTTCTCCCCCGTTTCATATCTTTATCTTTCCAACACAGCCCCTTATTCGGCAGAAATCCCCCCTTCAGCCATAACCCTCTCTGCAATCTACTTCCTTCTCCAGTCAAAATCGGCGGCGCCTGCCTCTCCCTTTCTGTCGTCGGCGGTGGAACCGGGCGGCAGAAGATCGGCAACCTCTCCATCACTCGAACGTCGTGCAGCGGCGGAGGCCCGTTTTGGCGTCGTCGTCGCCGGATTCCCGAGAAGACCCGGCGAATCGATCAGAAACGCCGCCATTTTTGCGGCGTCGCGCCTCGACTTTACTTCTTCGCCGTCGTCCGCCGCATCCTCTCAATCTGAAATTCTCGAAGAGGAATCTTATCTGCACGGCCAGCAGGGGCGGCGGTGGGCGCCGCCGTCGGCGAGTCCGCTGGAACCGCCAACCTTAGTAAGAATCCATCGAAATGTATTTTAGAAGCTGATCCATTTTCGGGATCTTGTATGATGTCATCCAAGCGGGCGTGGACGCGTGCTTCAACGAATTCGAGCGCCGGCGTCGACGGCCAATGGCAGAACAGAGATAAAGCATCGAAAAATAATTTTTTCATGTTTTGAGATTTTTGGGTGGTGATATCGGGGTTTTGGTAATTGGGCTTGTGAGCTCATCGGCTTGGTAGAAGAAGATTATGGGGACKTAAAATGGCGGGGCTAATTGATCGAGAAATGATAATTTGAGGGTTGTGTGGGTGTGAGGAGTTGGCGATGATGGTTTGATAATCTCTTTGCAAATTCGTATACTTACATGTACTGTGTTCACTCAATAAATGTGTTAGGTACTATAAACGCAAGACGAATATACTACATATACATAATAGTAATTATCATATAAAGAAATTATATTATTAATGGTAAGTTATGAGATAAAAAAGAAGTAATTGCTCTTATATAATTATTTGGTGTAAGTAATAAAATCAAAACTATTGAGGTCATAACAAAAATAAATTATAAATCATCTAATCGTTATAATAAAATATTCTTAATTTTATGATAAAATAATTATTTGTGACATTTATATCTAGTAATTTATGACTAATTACTACCAATTTATTTATTTAATGTGATTAATACAAACATAAATAATTTATTACTCTTAGTTTTATTATTATTTTTTAAGTTTAATATATATAATTAAAATTCTTATTTTCAATAAATTTGAAAAATAAAAGACTTAAATATATTAGATATTATTAATATAAGTCGTTTAAAATCTAAAGTAATTTCAATAAATCTTAAAAAATAAATATTTAATCATTACTTGATATATTTAAGAAAATAAAAATATAACGTAAACTTAATAAAGTATAATAAAATAAATCTCGAAATAACTTTACACCGAAAAAAATATAAAAGAGTTTGATTAACTGCTAATAATTATTTCAAACACCAAAAAAGAAAAAAATGAATGTTACAAAATAAAGAAAACTACTTTAAGTATTACTCATGTAAAATATTTATTTTATATATTCCTTTAACAAACTTTATAACTTTTTTTACGACTTATATTATTATTTTATAATAACTTAACTAATTCTATTTTTCATATTTATTAATTAATATATAAATTTGAACAATAGTTTATAAATAATCTGCTTATTTCAAGATTTGAGATTAAGTTAATACTATATTATAACATTTATATTTTGTTAAAAAAATTGTCAAATAATTTTGTGACCCAACATTTCATTTATGAATATATTTTATTTTCATTTTTTTATTTAGTAGTTTTCTTTATTTTATAACATTCATTTTTTTTCCTTTTCTGGTTTTTGAAATAATTATTTAGAAGTTAATCAAATTTTTTTATATTTTTCCCGGTTTAAAAGTATTTTGAGATTTATTTTATTATACTTTATTCAACTTATGTTATGTTTTTATTTTCTTAAATATATTAAGTAATGATTAATTAGTTATTCTTATAAATTTATAGAAATTACTTTATGATTTTTAACGACTTATATTATAATATTTTTATGTTTTTTATTTTTCAAATTTATAAAATAATTATATGAATTTAAATTATAACTTATTATATATTTTTTGGTTTCAAGCTTAGAGACTTATTTAGTATTATATTATAAAATCTTATATTTCAGTTTTTTGTATTTGTTTTTGTTTCATAATTTATTGAATAGTTATTTAGAAAAGAAATATTTGTTAAACGGGCTATGTAATTTATTTTTTATAATTTGTTTTATATCATTTTACAATATTCTTTAATTTTTCCTATTTTCTAAAGATTTTTTATCCAGATTTATTAAATACTTTTTTTCAAGTTTATCATAATTAAAATAATTTCTAAACAAGCAAGCCAAAGCTTATTTAAAGTGTAAATGAAATCAATTCAATGTAAGTTATATAGGGTTAAAAGAAAGATGACACTTATTTATGAATAATGATATTTTAGTTTATAAAATATAATATTAGGAGAACTTGGTGGATTGGTTATATAATTATAATTTATACATTTTAATTAGTTTCTGGGTATATTTTATTTTAAGTTTTAATTGATATTCTTATTCTTAGAAAACAAATTTTTTTATTCAAGTTGTAATTCGAATACAAATACATTATTCGAATTGAATTCTAGTCAATATCCAGATTCGTATATTAACGAATACGAATACTTGTTGAATATGTCAAACACTAATCAAATATTTTTATATTCAATTCAATTCATTTGCAACCCTAATTCAATGGAAGCAATAGGTACTCCCCAAGTACAAATTCTAGTGTAGTGGTTATAATGTCTTCCTCTAACATTTAGGTGTGTTCAAACCCCTTATATATATATATATATATATATATATATATATATATATATATATATATATATATATATATATATATTTATGTTGTTTTCGCATCTTCTTTTATTTTTTCCAAATATTTTTATTTTCCCGCTATTATCCATAAAAAGAATTCTAAATATTTTCTATTTTATTTTCATTATTAGATATATTAAGTAATTACTCATGATTACATATTTTTATTTATATAATCATTTAATTTATTTTATAATTTTTTAACGACTTATATTATTATTCTATAATTTTTTTTTTTACTTTTTTACTTAATTACTTATGATTAAATATTTTTTTTTGTTTTTTAATATTTATTAAATAACTATTATAAATTATTTATATTTATTTTAACAAATTTTCTATTTTTTAGATTTAATTTATACGATTAACATTTTTTATGATTTTTAAGTTATTATAAATATTGATGTGACATTTTTGAAAATATAAATGAATTAATTATAATTATGATCTAAGGAAAAATTAAACAACACTTACAAAACAAATATTTAGAGATCAATACTATTTGTGTCATTGAACACACGATAATCCTTTAGTGATTACTTGTACGCATTTCCATCAGGCCTGGTGTTTAGATTTCGCACTTCATATTAACCATGTTGGGTTGTGTTCAATGCATTCAATAATACGAGAATTTTCTTGTGATGATTGTAAATTCTTTTCCATCTCAGTTCATCTTTACATCATGCTCAGACTTATAAAACTTTTATAATCAACTCTGTCTAGTCACTCATGAGGGCTTTTATTAATTTTACCTTATTTGTTCAAAAGGGTGTTTGCCCTTTGCTCGGCTTCTGGAATTCTTGCCCCCACTTTTGGAGCTCGTTCCCTCAATTTGACAATTAAGTCAGGTGTTTGGGGTACCTATCCTTTGGCTTATCGGGCCAAGTTCTAGGGCTCGTGCCCTCGAATGCCCATTAGGTCAGGTATTTGGGGTATCCACCGTTTGACCAATCGGGCTAGTTTTTGGGGCTTGTGCCCTTACTGACAATCAAGTTAGGTATCTAGGGTATCCCCCTTGGCCAATCCGGCCAATTTTTGGGGCTTGTACCCTTGACTGACAATCAGTTCAGGTGTTTGGGGTATCCACCTCTTGGCCAATCGGGCCAAGTTTTGGGTCTCGTGCCCTTGACTGACAATCAGGTCAGATATCTGGGGTATCCACCCCTTGGCCAATCGGTTCAATGTTTGGGGTTCGTGTCCTTGACTGACAATCAGGTCAGGTATTTGGGATATCCATCCTTTTGCCAATCCGGACAATTTTTGGGGCTTGTGCCCATGACTGACAATCAGGTACAGTCGTTCTTAGAACACAAATCAAATTAACCACAATTTCTTTTATAAATAACCTGGTACATTAATTTCACATATATTATTTTAACAAGTTTGATATATTCTATGCTCGTGGAAATTAAACTACATCCATCTGTTCGAGCTCATAAGCCCCTCCGGCAAGGATCCTGGTGATCTTATATAGTCCTTTCCATGTAGCATCCAACTTTCTGGAAAAAAATTTGGCTCGCCCAACTCAATTCTTTTGTTTGGACAGTGTCTCAGCCTGCCCTCAGCTATTAAAGTTGTTATCTCCCTTGATACGAGACATCCATTCTTCAATCGTTTCATCTTAAACTCGATTTGAAAGTTCATCTATGATGGTGTTCAGAACAAGTTCCTATAATAAAATAAAATAAAAATGAGTTTGTTGAGAAATTAAATGCCAGTAACCTTAACTGACCATGGGTAATAAAATAAGATCAAGTCTCCTGTGTGATGGCCACATGGATCATTTATCATGTGACGGAGCTCTATACCTATTCAGATCCGGATTTGGTCCATCAAATTGGGTCGGACTAGGCAGATTTATTGGGTTTGGGGCTCCGTCACATGACAGAAGACCCGTGTGACCGTCACATTTGAGTCTTTGTCATATAAAATAGTTAAAGAATAGATAATACCTGCTCAGTTAATAAGTGAAACAGCTCTAACCTAAAATGTTGATTTCGCCAGACTTGCCGCACTAAAGCAAAATGTTTCACTGCATCATTTTTCAGGATACCATATACTTCTTTAGTTTGATGCTAAAAGTAGCTCAATTTTATTTTTTGTTTGGACAGTGTCTCAGCCTGCCCCGGCCATTTTGCAGCTCTAAATAAAAGTGATTGTGGTGGCCATACACCCCAAGTTTCCGAATGATCGCCTCAGCATAAGCAGTTTCTACATGAGCTCCATTGGCAATCGCAAATCCAACAAGATTAGGAGGAAACAAGAAAACAAACAACTATCCTCAAATTATAATAATAACCTAATAAATAAATCCTACATATTAAGTTGTCGCATATTACTTTTTAAAACAACTGGTTGACAAATTTGACCATACAAAGTCCACATACTTAGTAGTTGCCATATTACGCAAGCTGATCGAAAATAGAATATTATAGCTTTCGACAAAGTTAGGTACCGTTCTACAACTGAGCTGTCACATTCATCTCAAAGTCATAAAGCATTCGTCTAGCAATGATCTCCTTTTCAAATTGCCTAAATTTGAGCTGCAATCAAACAATTATATAAACCAAAGTTAACAAACATCTGAAACAATCCCATACCATTAAATAACTTAATAAAGATTACTAAATGAAACATAAGAAAATACAAATATAATTGTATCCAACAGTATGTAGTCAACCTATTTAGAGCATCTCCAAAGCAACAACATTTAAGTATAGGGACAAACTCGTCAATTAGTGCAAATAACACTGGTGTTTTCATAGATACGGATGTTTTCAGCTAWCAGAACTAGTTGCTCGTCCGTTGTACGATGACGAGTTTGTCCCTACAATACTATGACTTGTAATTTTRTAAAATATCAAATGAAAATGCTTGAATTTTTTTTAAAGTCCATTGTGTATAATACCAAAATTTGGGTAYAATTGGAATAAGATTTACATATGCTCAGAGTTGATCCCCGATATGGTGCATAATAATTTTGGTTATTAATCTAGCCTCATGCTAGATATAAATATCACATGAATTCACAGTTTTACTCCCCCCCTTCTTCTTCCCCGATTCCAATTTGCATTTACAAGCTTGAACCCTTTTAATGAAGCTCAAAGACGTGTCATAATGACGATTTAAAGTCCACATACAAATTACAAATTACAAATTCACAACCACCATCGATYTCAAGGTTTAAAACCCTAGAAACACTTTTAATTAATCAAATCAAGAGGACGACGAATTCAAAGCCACGAGAGTTCATGTAAAAAATCAAACAGTTTCGATTCATATGTTTCTAAGAATTTGTAAGTGATGAATCGGTGATTTAGGGTTTTTGCTTTCTATTTTTGGATGTATTTGTGGTTTTTAGTTGAGAGATTTGTTTGTTTTATAATTTTCTTAGTAGTATGTATCTGAATTTTTAATTAGTTGAAAGTTTACGGGTCTATAAAAAAGTACATGCAAATGCTCATTGTCGGGGTTTATTAAATAAATATTGTATTTTTTATTCAAAATTGAGAAAATATTACCAAAAAAAAATTGAAAAAATAGGTCGGGACGTCACTTGGAGTGGCGTCCCGTTCACATTCTAGAAGGTAGAAGTCCCGGACCTAAAGGACATTATAGAAGGTAGAAATAAAATCGTTTTAGAATGTGGATTTAAAGTGACTTCCCACTCTTTTTTGGGGCTAAAATGAATTTTTTTTTTTTACATTTTCACAAAATTAATAATTTTCTCATTTGCAAAAAAAATTAATTTTATTAAATAATTAACAACTAAACAAGAAACGAATAAATTCGGATTTTCACATAATTAATGATTTCTCACACAATAAATAAATTAAGACTTTTTTCACATAATTAATAATTTCATATAAATTTAATTTTTCACATAATTAAGAATTTTACACAAGATAAATCAATTTACATATTAAAAAATTTAATTATTCACATAATTAATAATTTATATGTTTGTGAATTTATATATTTTTGTTAATTTTAGTTATTAATTGGTTGTGAAATTTAAATTTATTGATTTGTGAGAAGTCATTAATTATGTGAAAATTCGAATTTATTCGTTTCTTGTTTAGTTGTTAATTATTTAATAAAATTAATTTTATTTGTAAATGGGAAAATTATTAATTTTGTGAAAATGTCAATTAATTTTTTTTTTCATTTCAGCCCAAAAAAAGAGTGGGAAGTCACTTTAGGTCAACATTCTAGAACGGTTTTTATTTCTACCTTCTAGAATGTCCTTTAGGTCCGGGACGCCACTCGAATGGTGTCCCGCTCACATTCTAGAACGATTTTATTTCTACCTTCTAGAATGTGAGCGGGACGCCACTTCAAGTGGCATCCCGACCTATTTTTTCAATTTTTTTTTTTGGTAATATTTTCTCAATTTTGAATAAAAAATACAATATTTATTTAATAAACCCCATTGTTGGTATGCTGACACAAATGTTTATTTTACTTTTTTGTTGTGTTTTTTAAATTATATTTGTATATTATTTCTTATTTTTCGTTAAACTCAACTATCTTACTATAAATTGTAACATAATTTCATTTAAGATTTAATAGATTAGAAATGCAATAAGAGCTCACACCCTCCAATAATACATGTAAATTCTAATGCGGGAATATTAATCGTGCTCACTCAAGCCGTTGTGCTATTCAATTTTAACTAAGTTCTTTTCAAGTTGATTTCTCGGGTTATTCAAATTAGCTAACTTGATTCAAGCTGCATTGACATCCTTAGCTATTGTACTAGTTTGCGGGACTTTTTTGAGAAATCTTTACCCCATTTAAGACGTTTACTTTAGTGAAATCCTTGTCGGAAATTTTTGAAAAATCTTTGCCCCATTGGAGACGTTTACTTTAGTGATATCCTTGGTTATAACTAAAAGAAATAGCTTCTAAGTTTGTTTCAGTTGAGCAACTTCCCAAAGAACTTTGTAGCATTTGTTCTACTTTTATCCAATGTTATGATTTCTAGATTGTAAATTCTCTATATCATTTGTTCTACTTTTATCCAATATTATGATTTGTAGATTGTGTGAGATCCTGTAAAATTGATAAATTGTACTTTTATATATATATTAATTAAATTCAATAAACGTCTTGTTATTTATCTTATATTACATTCATATTGATTTTCTTTTTTTAAATGGAAGAGTTATAAAACCTTAGAAATTTATAAAGTTTACTAAGTTTAAATATTCTAAAAACTAAACACCAATGTTAAGTCTAAAGGTATATAATTTAAGAAATATCCTAAAATATATTAAATGTTCTAAGAATAATAGTAATAATAAATATTAACAATTGCCATAAGACCAAGTAAATTATGAGCATTGATAAAATACTTTTCTTAATTTAATGAGTAATATATATCAGACATGTTAAAATACTACATAAGTTTGTATACATAATGCAAATATTACCTTTTACTTATGACAAAAGATCATTACCGGCATAATAAACCCAATAAGATTACTTATACATAATGCAAATATTACCTTTTACTTATGACAAAAGATCATTACCGGCATAATAAACCCAATAAGATTACTTATTGGAGAGGTACGTTGGAGCATGCATCATGTTGACATACTGTAAATATATCATTACCAGCCATCTTTCCCTTCTGACATAGAGACATTGGAAGAATATCGTAGAAATATATCATGATAAGTTTTAAACCAATGAGGCGTCATTTCTGTGTGCAACGTTAGAAGGAATACAGGCTTTTCTCATTCTTACCGTTCATACTCCTGACATAGATATGAGGCGTCATTTCTGTAGGCAACGTTATAGAAGGAATACAACTTTTCTCATTCTT
>BMAC01000166.1:0-20484 GCA_014905375.1 Phtheirospermum japonicum
CCTATAGTTTGCAGCTCATGGCGCCTTAGTTCTACCCTTTCGTTCGAGAATAATACCTCGTTTCTGTCAAAAAAAAATTGGTATAAGAAATTTATCTCAATTACAAGCATACATTTTACACAAAAATAATAACAAAATATCATTGAGAGCAGACTAACGGATCTCCCTCTTCATTGTGCATTATCCAAAAATAAAGATCTCTCTCGCTTTTATTCAAATCTTCCGTCATATCGATACGTCTACGAATGTAGGGAGAAGAGAACTTGGTTGTTTGCTTTAGCTCATTATGATTCCTCCGTATCATTTGGTGGGTCGGAACAACTACTTTCTTCTGTATCTAATTAGTAGTAAAATAAAGTATTAGTATAAAATTACACGACATAAATCTTTTTCGGAATTGTGGACGCAACATATAATCGTTCTTTTATGAAAATATTATATGAAATTATTATAGGCGTAACATATATTTAGTATCTAATCATTTTTTTCATGATATACCTCAGCCATTTCCGGTACTCTCTTGTGGCTGGCATCTGCCAAAATATCACCCGCCGACGTAAATTCATTTGCAATCAATGCACTAGACAGCTGCCCATCGATAACAACCTGGCAAACTTTAATTTTTTTAAAAAAAAGTAACAATACGAAATATATGTTAACACAAACATCTTCCCTTTAGTATTGTTAGATAGTTTACATCATTTAGATTTTTACAGCAACATACTAATTACACAATAACATCTTCATACAGAATAAACATACAACTAAAATTAATTATATAGATATTTTCACAGACGACTTTCAAACCGATAACTATATTCAGCAATTTTGTTTAGCATCTTTTTTTTTCTACCAATGCTTAGCCGCACATATTAGTCATAATGCTTATCCGATCTCAGCATGAATCAAGCACAAGACGCACAATTGAATTTTTCTTTATTTTACCGTATTAATAATAAAAGTATCATTATAATAATTTTAGCATTCACATTTTAACTCATTACAATTCACATACAACTGTCACAATGTTAATCATACACCAATTTTGTACTCAGCATAATGTTTTATATTGTTTTTTGCATTATGTTAATTTTAACATAGTGATAGCAAAACTTAGCATAGTTCAACTCTTGTAACTTACTCACGTCTTCGAAATAGCTAATAATTTTCGGCGATACATATCCATTACCAGAATTCTCTATTAGACAAGCCGTCAAAAGAACCATGAAATGCCTCTTGAACCACAAACCACCGTCTGCATGCAGTTTAATCTGCTCAGCAACATCCACCGGTAGAATCTTACCCTTGTCCTTTTGGAAAAAAACCCTCCACTCGTCCAGAACTGGACACTGTTGATGCTTTGTTTTTTTTGGTTATTACTCAATCACCCTTGGGAAAACCAAAGACCAAAAACACATCCTCAGGCTCTACTCGCAGGGACCTCCCACCCAGCAGCTTTAGTTCTCTGCTCTTAGGGTCAAAATGATCCAAAACCCAATAACACATCATTTGAGGGAGCTCAACTACATCTAAATGCAGTATATTGCCGAAGCCCATCTCCACCACACTGTTCCTCTGAGCCGTGTTCAAGCTCTTGATAGCTGCAACAAGCGGTTGTGGTGAAGTTCTGCTTCGTAGTGCTCCATACTCGCAAGCCATGCAGTCTACTTTTTCATTTTCAACAGGGAGCTCATTATCGGCCTTCTCGGCCCGAGGAATTATGTCCGGTTCAGCAACTCCTTGTTCGAGATTTCCTCCTTCGAGACTCACGTCGAGGTTATCAGTACCAGCATTATCCCGCACTTCATTCAATACACCTCGACTATCAGAATCCTGAATACTTAATCCCCCGGTAGCATATGATTGGCAATTTAACAAACTACCCTGACTCATATTTGTGTTTAGACCACGCCTAGTGCATCCTCTTATATCAGAATTTTTTACAAGACCAGAGGACAGCATGCCAATGCCTCGTGGTATGCTACTCAAGTCACCCCCGCCATCATCCCGGGTTTGATTGCTAAATCTCCTATTACACGCAACATGCATCACGTCCGAACGAATKCTACCTACAAGAACATATCGGAACAGRAAATTACTAGACATAATCTAAAACAATCAYCATACCGCACACAACTAGCAATATTAGCATCATAATACTTAATGCCTATGATAATCTTAGCATACAGCTTCATTACAATAACGAGAAACTTACCACATGCTTAGATGTGTGACAACACAAATACTCTACGTGCTTATCAACAATCTTAATTAGCACACTACCACACATTCAAAATTCTGAAATTTCAGTAAAAATATTTATTATTTTTCAAGCACATTTTTTATATACACATGAATACATTAGCAACTGGAATTTATAGTTTTAGCATAAAATTTTAGGAAAATAGCCAGAAAATTAGCACACTTCTGATTATAAATTAAGGGCTAAATGATATTATAAATTTTGCTAAAATCCTCACAAAATCTGTAATGCAGTTTAGTCTGGTATGGATTTACCATGTAGTTTCATCATGTTAAAGTTTTTTAGCAAATACTGACAAAATATTTAGCATTTCCAATCATACATTAAATGATACAAATAGCTCATTCATAGGAATGTATACACCCCTTACTGAATCTGTTTTTCAGCAGTATAGGTCATTTAATGAATTCAACAAAATGAGTCCAGAACTTCGATTAATTAGCATATTACCAATCATAAAATAACACATTAAAATACCCATTATTGTCCTAGMATAAAAGATTTATAATATTAACCAGAAAATTACCACATGCTTAGATGTGTCACAACACAAATACTATACGTGCTTATCAACAATCTTAATCAGCACAATGTCACACATTCAAAAATCTGAAATTTCAGTAAAAATATTTATTATTTTTCCAGCACATTTTCTATATACAAGTGAATACATTAGCAACTGGAATTTATTATTTTAGCATAAAATTTCAGGATAATAGCCAGAAAATTAGCACACTGCAAGTTAAAAATTAAGRGCTACATGATATTATAAATTTTGCTAAAATGCTCACAAAATCTGTAATGCAGTTTAGTCTGGTATGGGTTTACCATATAGTTTGATCATGTTAAACTCATTTAGCAAACACCGACTAAATATTTAGCATTTCCAATCATACATTAAATGATACAAATAGCTCATTCATAGGAATGTATATACACTACTGAATCTGTTTTTCAGCAGTATAGGTCATTTAATGAATTCAACAAAATAATTCCAGAATTTCGATTAATTAGCATATTACCAATCATAAAATAACACATTAGGATACTTCAATTAATTAGCATATTACCAAACATAAATTAACACATTATAAAACCTACGATAGTCTTATTATACATTCTCATTATAATCAAGAGAAAACTACCACATTTTTTAGATAAAAGCGAATACATTAGCGTCTGCAAAATATAGTTTTAACATAGATTTATATTATCATCTACCATTTAATTTCAACATAAAATCAGTACTTGGTTTATCAAGTACTGTGATCATATTAAACCTATTCAGCAAACACCAAAAACATATTTAGCATTTAGTTGATACCTTATATCATATAAGTAACTCATTCAAAGCAATCTAMAAAACCATTTACTGAAGYTGTTTCTCAAGAATCTACGTCATTTTTTGGTGAACTTAGCAACATCTCTAACATCATTTAGCATTTAATTTAAGAATAAAATCTGTGATGGGTTTACCATATAGTTTGACCATATAATTCTTTATTTAATTTAAGCATTCCCATGGTTTCAAAATCTTTTAGATTAACAGAAAAATATACAAACAAAATATAAACAATTCATTAAAAAATGAATATAAATCTCCAAATCATTGAGAAATTAATTTCATGCAACGCAACCATAAATCGTAGTCAGAGGTCAGCACAACAACAATCTACGCCAATTAGAAATTAAAACCCTAATTCTTCACACACAAGTACCAAAATTCGACGCAAATACATGAATCAATTAAAAAAAAAGTTACTACTAGGTTCTAACCTCTTAGCCTCATCTTCCGAGAAAGACCCACGGCGTCTCCACCCATTGCCGAATTAACCATAGTTGTGATGGGAAAGTAACAATAAAGCCTGCAATTAGAACACGAGCGAGGAACCCTAATGGTGCAAAGACGCTTATTTTATAGGCATCCCCCTGCTCATGTCTCGTTATGAATGTGCGATCTAAAAATATGCTAGTATACACCGGGTTGATAGTGAGGCGTGATTATGGGGATGCTATGGTTGATTTTGGGAATTTTCTTTTAATTTATGATAAAGAAGTTGAATGATTTCTGTAGATTTTGGGGTGATCTTTGGGTTGCTATGATTTATTTCCTAATTTGTTTGTTTTTGGGAAAGAAGTTGTACGATTTCTCCATGTTTTCGGTTAGTATATTGGGATGCTAAGCTTAATCACGGGATTTTTTTGATTTTGGGGAGGAAGATGAACGGTATATGCAGATTTATGTCCCTTTTTTCGAAGATCAAGACTGAAATTCTGATGCTGAGCAGATTTGTGGGGATATGGTAAATGTCGGATATGACCCTCCAATCCCAATTCAGGAACGCGCGTGTGCCTTGATCACGTTACCTACCTTACATAAAACAATTAACTAGGACCGTGGGATTATGAAATATTAACCGTTGGGATTGGTTCCCAGTTCCCACACAGGGCAAGGTTCCCACGAGATCCCGCCCCTATATATATATATATATATATATATATATATATATATATATATATATATATATATATATAATGATTCAAAAAATTGAAATGTAAAAATTTATTTTTCTTCATATTTTTCTTTATATTGAACTGTCATCTTTTGAAATTTGATTATTCATGTTTTTTATTTCAATTTCAAATCATTTTCCATCTTAATTTTTCATTTTTTAAATTATATTTTTAAAGAAAAATTACCATTTACTACACTTTAATCACCAATAATTACCATATAATACATCAACTTTTGTTCTTCCCATTTAAGTTAAATATTTACCATATAATCATAAAACTTGGATTAAAGTGACCAGACTGCCCTAAATCCAAAATATGGAATTAGTTCGAGATGCAGTATGAAATCAGTTCGAGATGCAGTATGGAATAACATAGTATTCCATACTTAATTATGGAATTTGCTAAACGCAGTATGAAATCCAAAATATGGAGTTCCATACTATGACTATTCAGAAACATGGAGTTGTATACTACTTTTTAAAAAATATTTTAAAAAAATATTCAATACACTTGTGAAGTATGAAATACAAAGCAATAAATAACATAGTTTGGAATTTGCTAAATGCATTATGAAATCCAAATTATGGAATTACTTACATATTACATACTGAATTTACTCAAATGCATTTTTTTTAGAAAATTCATACTCCGCACTCAAATAATATGTAAATTATTACAAATTACAAACTACGTAATCAACATATCCAATTATAGAGTGTCCAATTATAGAGTGAGAAGCCATCTGGACAATGAGTTTTTCTGGAATTCTTCACTGTCGTTAATTCTCCATCCGACGCTCGCCTAAAAGACGGCGCCAAAAAAAATTACAACCGCATTATGGATTCCAACAATTCAATACTACGGTACGAAAAATAAATAATTTCATACTTACTGATTTTGTGGTTGAGTTTTTATGGGCTTCTTCACCTGCATTTGCGGCAACTCTCCACCCGAACCTGGCCTAAAATTCAACACCAAAAAATTTACAAACGACAATTCAATACTACAATAAAAAAGTAATTTATTTCATACTTACCGATTTTGTGGTTGAGTTTTCATAGACTTCTTCGCCTGAGCGGAGAAGCCGACGCCGACTCCCGCCTTAAATTCAGCCCAAAAATTTACAACTGCAGTATGAATTACAACAGTTCAATACTATAATAAAAAAAATGAAATAATTTCATACTTACGATTTTGTGGTTGGTTCTTTGTCTTCGCCATTAATTCAAGAGAAATCGCCCTAGATTTTGCACGCTTGCCCGCTTCTTCCCGAAGGTAATGAAATTACAAGAGTAAATTTAGTACTGAATGTATGATTGAATCCCTAAAGCCATGAATAGTGAACAATCCCTTAAATAGTGAACAAAATCAAACTAAAGGGTACTCACAATCATAAATTGGTGAGAATCCCTGATAAATTGGGGTCGAACTGTTCTTGGTTGTAATTTTTTGAGTAGATATTTGCCATCATGTTTAGTATGGAATTGATCTTTCGAGATTTTTGAGAGCTGAATCAAAAAATACTTGATATGAGAAGAGATTTTGGGGCGCGTGAATGAAAAAAGAGAGATTGAAATATAGGGGTATTTTAGTTAAAATGGAGTAACTAGTAAAATGAAAATATACTGTACTATTTGGGATAATTTATTTCCCTTATGGAGTATATGGTCAATGCCCCTATTTTTAAATCATTCTAATCAACTTTTGATGTTCATGAATAATGGAGACAATTAGTTAACACTAATAAGATTATATTATTTGATTTTTTTATTTAGATGTATAAACATTTAAATAATCTTATCATTTGTTATAGGTTCCAATCATTCTTTCTAAAGAGATGTGATGAATCACATTTTTGCTTAAAAAATAACGAGAAAATTGATGTTTGAGTTCAAAATAATTTCCGACATTATTTATGGAAATCAATTTTTTTTTAAAAAAAATTGCATTCAAATTGAACCCCAATTATAATTTCGCCTATAGCCCACCCGGAAGTCAGGCCGGCCCCGATGATCGAAATATTCTAATCATTATATTGGTCGGAGTATGGTTGTTTTGTGGGAGTCGGATACTTGGAGTTTTGGTTCCATTATTATAATTGGTTTTGATATTATAATTTTAATGATTTTTTATATTATTAACATTTTTTTGTAAATCTAATACTATGATAATTGTATTAAGATAAAAGTGATATTTTTAAATATATCATTGTAATCATTTTGGTCGGAGAAGTCGAAATAGTGACATTCAACTAATTATCCAAAAACTTGCAAATTTGACAAATTTGTTCGACCACCTCAAAATAGCCGCAATTTAGAATCATGACTCGACAATCTACCCTAAAATTTACTGGACTCCTACAGATACATACTCCAAATTTTTCCTTTTATTGATTAATTGGAGAAGACAATTACATAACACAGACAGATCGTTATACTGATCTTTTACTATCAAACGTCTACTGAAGCAGGAGTTGAATTGTGAAGTTCGTTGATTTCTGTTGACCGCGGCTTGATCTTCAATAAATTTGTTCGCCAAAAATGCATATCGGTGCCCAAATCACTCTACTTATTAAAATCTTGGAAAATAGCTTCAACAGCAAAGTCCATCGGTTTCCGGTGGGCGAGCCTTTCTGTTTGCTTCTGGAACATTGGGGATTTAACGAACTAAACATCGGTAAGCATTTTTGTTTGGTAATTTTCCATTTCCCAAACATGAATCGAAGATTAGTTTTCAAAATCAGTTTTGTGTAATTTCCGCAGTTGTTCGACGAATTTACTCAGTGAAGATTACTCAGTCATTTTTTAGTTATCTGTTAATTGTTTTGTTAAAAAACTAAATTGATTTATGTTTTACCCACCGCTTCCTCAAGCGTTGACTGTCCCGACAAATTCAATGTCAACGAACATATAATATTGGGATTCCGCGTTAGAATTTCGATAATTGTATATTGAAAGTGGCGACTTGGGTAATTTACATTTTTAAGCATTTTCAGTGTTGAAGCTTAGGAAAAGATGTCTGCAATCTATGACAACTGGGAGAGGCTGGTTGATGCTGTTTTGAAGAAACAACAGCTTTGGGAACTTTTTCATGATCATTCCAGAAGCCCCAGCGTCCTCTCCGAAGCATCGGATTTCAGTTCGAGCTTCTACTCGAGGTCTTCTCTTCACAATCTGTCCTTTGACTTTGCAAGACTTGGAAGTTCGTCATGGTCACAGAGAGGGCATCCAAAGCTGGTTCTCGTTTCAGATTTTAGCCCTGCTATCAACGTCAAATATCTATACCTGGCCTCTTCTGAGTTGCTTGGAACGGGAACCTTGGGGACCACATATGCAGCTGCAATGGATAATGGGGTAAGAATTGTGGTGAAGAGACTGAGGCTAATGAGTATATCTGAGCAGGATTTCAGGCGCCACATGGATACTGTTGGAGATGTTAGGCACGACAACGTGGTTTCATTAAGGGCTTACTATTCTTCTGGAGATGAAAGGCTCGTGTTGTACGATTATTACCGTAAAGGGAGCGTGCACGCATTGTTACATGGTATCTTGAACTCTTCAACTTCAATTGATATGTCCTTGTTCTTTAGTATATAGTCAAGGAAAATTCTATCAAACCCAACAGTTTATCAAAATTTTAATTACAAGTTCATCACTCAAGCATTGCAGATTTAAGGATGTATCAATAGTCCATTGTCATTACTAGTAATTTTCAGGATGCCTTTTACTTACATATTGGTTTCTTGATTCAATCAAAATGTGTATGAGCTTACGATCCTGATTATGATTTCCAGGACGAAATCGTAAACCCCGGCCTGATGTGGACTGGGAAAGCAGATTAAAAATTGCGATTGGTGCAGCAAGGGGTATTGCCGAAATACACAAGCAAAATGGCGGGAAGCTTGTCCATGGAAACATTAGAGCATCAAATGTTTTTCTTAATCCCGACCAGTATGGGTGTGTATCAGAACTTGGTCTAAGAAACTTGATTGCATCAAAATCCATGTCAGATGCTCATTATTACGCTCCCGAAGTAAAGAATACCCAGGACGTGTCGCAAGCATCAGATGTGTATAGCTTTGGAGTTTTGCTACTCGAACTTCTCACGAGAAAGTCTCCTGCACATGTTCCTGGTGGTCCTAAGGCTGTTAACCTAGTCAAGCTGGTTACTTCTGTTATAAACAGGATACGTGCTGCTAATGTATTTGATGCAGACCTGTTGAAGCATCCTACCATAAAAGAACAGATGGTTAAATTGTTTCAAATCGGAATGAGATGTGTCGAAAAATCGGCAATTAAGAGACCTAAGATGTCTGAAGTAGTGATGTTGTTACAGAAAATTACTATGTTGAGCTCTACGAGTCAAATTACTCCTGTGGAAAGAAAACTTGTATTTTTTGAGGATGCTAACCCCGGATTTGACCTTGACGAAATGTTAAAGGCTTCTGCTGAGGTGCTTGGGAAAGGAACTTTTGGGACTACTTACAAGGCGACATTTGAAGATGGAAGCTCAATTGTGGTGAAAAGATTGAAGGATGTAATTGCAACATCTGAAGAGTTTCAGCAACATATGGAGATCACTGGAAGAATAAGGCACAAAAACATTGACGCATTGAGGGCCTACTACTTTTTGAGAGAAGAAACTCTGTTGCTGTATGAATACCATAATCAGGACAACGTCTCCGTTTTATTACTTGGTCAGTAGGCCTGCATTGATTTTTCATGTGAAGGGTAATTTCATCAACAAAATGTTCAAGTAAATGATCTTTGTCTAGTTACATGGGCTGGCTTCTTTTGTCAATTACTTGTTTTTATACCACAGTTCCCCAGTGATTTTATCAGATCCAACGAGCATAGGCACTAGTTAATGAACTACTGGAGTATGGATGACTTGAAGACATCGCTCCTCTGATTTTGTTTGTCATCAATTTCTAATGACGAATGCATCTAGTTTTACCTAATGACAGAAAACTCCAAATAACTTTCAAAATTACTAAATACCCTTGACGGTTGATTCATTGTTAAAATTTAAGGAGCTAACTGTAATAGTTTTGTAAATGTGTGTGTGGGGTGGGGTGTTTGAAATATTTTTGCTTATGAAAGGGTATATGCAAGACAAATAAAATCTAGGGGTACTTTAATGTAATTTTGAAAGTTCACTGATTTTATTTTTTATTTTTTGTGTAATTAGGTCACACTTCAAGGATACATTATTTAATTAAACCTAAATCTTTCTTAAAGAAAAGAATATAGGAAATGAAGCTTTGATTATTAAACAAACAAAGTGTAGCTAGGTTCGTGTTAGAAGGAAACCAGAACAAATCCAATTCACTGACTAATAATAAGACAATTTATATTAAAGACAGCAAATTTATGAAAAGCTTGACAACCTCACTCACTGAAATTGTATTTATTTCTTATCAACTCTAGGCCTTTGGCAAATTACCTCTCCTTATTATGATGCAAGTAGTTGATCTTATAATGCTATTCTTGCAGGCACAACAACAGGTAGGGGTAAAACACCTTTAGACTGGGAGACCAGACTGAATATTGCAGTTGGTTCCGCGAGGGGTATTGCCCACATCCACCTACAAGACGGTCAGAAGTTTGTGCACGGTAATATAAAATCTTCAAACATTTTCCTCATCGGACAGAAATACAGCATTGTCTCCGATGCTGGATTGGGAAAAGTGTCGAGGCCCGTCACACGATCGGTTATGCTAACTCCAGGCTACTGCGCCCCAGAAGTCAAAGACACGGCGAACGTGTCCCAAGCTTCTGACGTCTACAGCTTTGGAGTTGTGCTGCTTGAGCTTCTCTCTGGGAAACCATCCCAGTTCACCGGATATGATGGCAAGGCCATCTCACTAGTTGAGTGGACTCAGTCCATTATTGAATCTAATGATCCTGGGGTATGGGTGACTAATATGTTCGATGCAGAGCTTGTAAGGCATGAATATGAGGAGGAGGTAATGGTACAAGTATTGGAAATAGCAATGGATTGTGTTAACGTAATTCCTGAACGCAGACCTAAGATGTCTGAAGTGGTGAAGATGTTGGAGGAAAATAGTGCGATCGAACCAGAACCAGGGTTGGAAGATACATGGGAGCAACCATTAGAATCAAGACTGGAAGATTTATTGGAGGGTCTATTGCCTACTCTCTGGGTATGAGTAGTGGTCATGGAGTTGGGATCATCTTGCCTTTTAGATTGAAGCTCTTGAATATGTTTTCTCTTGCTTTTGGTCATTTGAATAATTTATTTCTTTTTTAAAATCGAAATTTGTGAAACGTTTTCTTTTGTTCTCTCATTTTGTTATTTAGGCTGTCATTGTTCTGTTATATGTTTTAGTGCTCAGTCTTTTTGAGTTAATGAGGTATATTGGAAGCCTTTTTGTCACCCTATTTAGTTTATACTTGTTAATATTAGCTGAATTTTGTTAGATAATATTCGTTCTTGTTGCCTTTAGCTATCAGATCTACTTGTCTAATAGTTTCCTTTTTCAAGGGATTGTTTTCTTTCTTCATCGAAGAGTACATTTTCTTGATAAACTATAGTATATAAGTATTTTTTATTATAGTTTTTTTTTTTGGTTTCAAAGACAACTCATGATTGACTTGCAACTTAATCATATTATCATATCACCGTTCACATGCACCAGAGTGTAATTGTAGATAGATACAAGTACAAGTTCAATAATGACTTGAATTTGAGTTAGAATTCAAGGTTTAATAAAATTGGTCGGCTAAAATATTTCATGTAGATAGATAATTGCAACTAGTTTATTTCCTAATTTGTGCAGGTTTCAAATTAACTTTTGTGAGTTTTATAGACATGGACTTAGATTACATTAGCTATCATGAGAATACATAACGGATAGCAATATAAGTAAATTTTATTATTGTTGGGAATTGATTTTTTACTACATGCAGATTTAGTAAATTTTATTACTGTTGGGAATTGATTTTTTACTATATGCAGATTTAGGAATGGGATGTTTGATATTGCGGTGAGTATATGGATGATACATATGTTTTAATGTTGTTTAGAATGTGCAGATGATAATGTGAGTTCTTCAAGGTAAATAAATTACTTTGTATTGCTTGAAGCTTTATTCAGGTCACCAGGTCTATTTCGAGATTTTGTAAGGTATTTTCTAAACCTCATTTTCTATTGGGAATTTCACATTCTTGATTGAAAGTTATATAATCTGCAGGGAGAACGAGTTTCTAAACTTTAATAGGTGAAGGAACTTTGGTTTGTTAGGAGCCATCGATTATGTACCCATTGTCATGGTAAAGCTTCCCTTGATCCTTTAATGATATGCTGTGTCTGCAAAACTAATTACTTAGTTGTATTTCCCGTTCTCTGAATTTTAAAATTAATGTGAGGTTATTTATAGATATATGTAATACATAAGAGGACCAGAGATGGTGAGGTTACAATACACATAAATCATTATAAATATAACTGCAAAATATAATGATTTATGTATTTATGGATACATGTGCAATTATATTGCTCACATATACGAAATTGGAGCTCTTTTATTGTTCACCAGATATCATTATCGCACATAAATCTTGCTCTTTTAAATTTGATTCAATTTTTTTGCTTTAAATTTTATGTGCAGTTACTACATATGCATATATACATAGATAAATGAGATGTGTATATTTCCATTCTCTTGAGGAATGAACGTATTTCTCTAGAGTCTAGCGGTGTAGTGCTCTTAAAGGCGCTTGAGTAAGTGGGTTTTTGCTGCCATGGGCTGGATGATTATGATTTACTGGGATTTCGAATTTTGTAACCACCAAGTAAAACTCCAGTTTGTTTTTGGACTATGCTTTAAATCTTTAAATCGAGGTTGGGAGATACATGGCAGCAACCATAGTGGTGGCAAATTCGGGATTATCTTACTTTTTCAGGTTGAATCTTATGAATAAGTTTGCTAGTTTTCTATTGGTTTGGTCATTTAGTAGTCCTTTCATCTTCAAGATGGAATTTTGTGAATATTTTCTTCTTTTTATTACTTTTTTTTTTTTTTGTTATCAAAGGCATGTCATTATCACATTACTATGCATGCTATTTGCTAATGAAGATTATGATTATTTAGAAATAATCTTCAACGAATCACAGAAACCACTTAAAAGTGAACATTTTCAATATATTTGATCGGGTTTGGCTTAGTTTTTTGATCCCTGAGCTCCTAGATTTCCCAAAAGGTCTTGAATGACATTCATTCACAATTTGCTTGATTTTATTGCTTCGGTTATGACTTGAATTAGTTTTAGAGTTCCAGGTTTAATAAAATTGGCCCACTATATTATTTCATGAAGAGATATGATAATAACCGGTTTAATTCCTGTGCAGTTTTTCGAATTAACTTTTAACTAATAACGTATTTAGTCTGCTGGTCTTGCATGAGTGGTAAGATAACTGGTTAGTCGACCCTTAGCACTTGATCCTTTGTGATATCGGATCAACTCATCTCAAGTTATTTTTATAGAACAAATATGATATAGTTTATTCTGCTAGCTGACTCCCAAGTCCCTAGCCCTATCATTATATTGAGTAACCTTTTCTTATACTTGGTTCATTCTATGGCTTTTGATATGTGTGTTAGTTGATAAAACATGCCCATTTTTGAACTCCAAATCCGAGAGCGCTAATTTGTTTCTCATCCATCTTCAGGGCTTGAGTAATTATGAAGTTCACGGCTTGAGTGGACGGCGATTGTAGGTGCAACTGCAGAGATTAGGGCTAGATTTGTTAGTTTGAACTTTTTTGCTACGACTTTCAATATATAATTAGTATGTAATTAGCGAGACGTTTAAAATGTAGTCATGTATTTATAACTCATAAATTGTTTCAGGATAAAATAAACCTAAGCAAAAGATCTAGGGCTATCAAGGGAGCTCGGGGGTACTAAAAGACTACCGATAAGGTGGTGGTGTCTTAAGGCTTGGGTTTAGCCATGAGGCTCGGTACGAGCCCTAGGGCTCGGAATACGAGTATAGTAGAACTAGAAGGAGCTCACCTGAAGTTCAGGTCACCAAAAGAGCTCCAGATGAGACCTCTCATCTGAGTAAAAGAGGTAAGGGTATCAAACACCAGCATTGAGATCTTCATGCCCATGCTCGGGGCATAAGATCGGGACATGTGCTCGGGGGAAAAAGATTAGAAAGATCAAGAAGGGTGATGGGGCATAATGGCCCTAGATTCCTGGAGGAGAGCACCTAAATTCATGGAAAAACTAAAATGGACATCTATAAATATCCTACATACGTGCTTGATTTGTTAAGACATTCTCACTCTCCAAAAACTTGTCCTTACTATGCTCAATTATATCCGGTATCGGAGTTCACCAGAAAACCCTTCCGGTTTTGTGCAGGCACGACAATTCAGGAAATCGGAGGAAGAGTAATGCGGAGTAGCTATTTAAAGGTGAACCATAAGCTTTGTTAGATTTTTTTCTCCCCGATGTTCATGTTGCCGAATTGTTCAAACTTGAATTCCAATGAAAATTGAACTCATCTTATGCTATTATTTTTTATTTGTGCATTCAATATGTAATTAGTAAGTAATTTTATAAGTTTAGTATGGAAATGCCATAATCAGTGGAATTGTCAAAAGATTAGCATGGAATTGCATAATAGTGTAGGTTATGATCGATATGGAAATACCGGGAATCGTATGGAATTGCTAAAGATAAGTCCGAATTCCATACTAGACAACTTCTAATTTCATATTAAACAACCCATTGATATTGAGAATCCGAAATGAAATAGCCCAAATGTTTTAGCTGGCGAAGACTGGTGGCCGATGAGGGTTGTGGCGTCCACAAGTGGTTATTAAGAGTAAATTAATCTTTCTCAAGTAGTAGTTGAACAAAATAGAATGAAATAAATTAAGTTGGATCATATGGTAAATGTAGTTTGCCTGTTGGAGTATATATGGTCAGTACGGAAAAAAAAAACAAAAAAACAATCTGCATATATTGTGGTTCTATAAATTTTAGTACGAGCTTTGACTTTTTGTATTGGCATCTGTTGAGGTTCTTCGAACCAAATTGGTCAACAACTCTACCTGTAAGTTTTGAAATTGTGAAGTTCTGGTCTTAAATTTCAAAGTATGATATCTTGTCCGAGTGACTATTTTATTATTACACTTATATTTCCTAGAAGTTCCCATATTGACATTTCAATTTTTTATGAGTCTCATGTTTTAAACTTTAGGTTTTTCGTTGAAATTTTGGAATATTGTGTTAATATTTGAACTCAAATTTCGAACACATTAAATATTGGGTTCAGATATTGACACCCCAATATTTGATAAGTTGATCCCATCATTTTTTGGACAAAAATAGACATGCTTGTAAAGACAAAAATAACCTTCTCATAAAATTGATTTAAACATTAAAAAAAAACATCTTCTTCCTCTAAAAACCTTTTGGCCTGTTTGGTCTAGTATACTGAATATCGGATTCGGGATTCGAAATACCAAATACTCGTTTGTTTTATGATTTGACATCAAATATAATATAATGATATATTATCATCTGCTTTTCGGGCATGATTTGACATCAACAGTAAAAAGTAAAAAGGATACTGAATTTTATAACAAGTAAGAATTCTTACTATTCATAGAGTTCTGAATACCCCATTATTGCGAATATTAGAATTCAGATTTTTAACGAATACTCGTCCAAACAGGTCTTTTAAGACCCATATCTAAACCCACCTCAAAACAACACTCAATAATGAAGGATGCTAGTATAAATAAAATGAATAATGCAAGTTTTCTCTACAATTTTCAGTGTTACAATAATCACATTGCAATTTTTTGTCTTTTTAATCATTTTTTGTCATAAATTGGTTCATTATGGTTCATTGTTGGGGTTGTGTTCGAACTGGTAATGATGAACATAAACAGGTTGTTCAGATTTTTTTTTAGAATATATCATAATTCCCGGCAAAAAAACATACCGTTCGGACCAAATTTACGAACATGGATTTCAAGTTCGAAAATATGCTCCGAACAATCTGTTTTTTGCCAAGAAACTCAGTATTCTAATTTTTTTTTGAATATTACACATTTGTTCTAAAATGAATTTCGAACATTACACATTTGTTTCAAAAAGAATTCGAACACTGCTTCATTATTCGTGAAATCAAAGTCTACGGTAGTCCAGATTATTTTATTTTCAAATTTTTTTGGGAGGAACACCAATTTTTACAAAGATAAGAGATAGGGATGCCAACTTTGGTTCGCCCCGTCCCGACCTGACCCACGCCATTTGGGGCGCCCTGCCCCGTGCCTCGTGGTGGGCCAGGGCAGGTCTGAGTACCACCTCTGCCCGACCCGTACAATATTTTTATTTTTTTTATATGTTATATTATATATATATATATATATATATATATATATATATATATATATATAAATTATATATATATATAATTTATATGATTATTTGTATTTTTATACACTTAATATTATATTTAATATTTATACATTGATAATGATATATTTTTTTTATAAATAGTATACATTAATAAAATAAAATAAATGATAAATAAACTTATAAATAAGCTAATAAATTTATAATAAATTTATTTATTTTTGGTTTATTGTTTTTTATTAATTTGTAATCTTATGTTTAGTTTTTTATAGTAATATATTTAATTTATTGTATTAATAAAAATTAATATTATATAATTAAAAATAAAAAATTATTTAGGCCGGTCGTCCCACCCTGACCTGTGAGGTTGAAGGGCGGGTTCGAGTCTCGTAGTTACCGACCTGACCCACCTCATTGTCATTCCTAATAATTAAGAGATTTTCCCTAAATGTTTGATCGCTTATTATAATCCATTTTCTCGTTATTTTTTTAAAAAAAAATTGATTTTTTTTTCGCATTTTTCTTCCCCATTCCCCCACCCCCCCTTCTTTTCTTCTTTTTTTTTGCATTTTTTTCATTTTCTCCTTCAGTTTTATATTACATATTAGATTGGGGGAGTTGACGAGGTTCACTTGGTAAAATTTTAATATATTAAAAATATTATTTGGTATTCTCGTTGGGTCAGTGTAACACTTCAAGCCCAATCTTTAGCCAATAATAGAATAATAGAATGAGTTCTAGGCCCACAAAAAAAAGCCCAACTACTTGAATAATTATAGAATGCCCTTATTAGCTAGACGGTGAGTGGAGAGGGAAGGGGGACCAAAAATAAAGGGATAGCAGTATGTGAAGGAAGGAGGATTATCAGGAATTTCCATTTTTATTGTCTTTCTTACAATTTTATTTCTGGTTCATCTACTTGACAGTAACAATTTGGTGCTCTCGTTTTCGTTAGCCATGGCTGACGGAACTCGCCTGAAGGTCGTCGATGAAATTGCCAAACGAGCAAATGATATCTCGACCTAGAATTCGCAGCGATTGGAGGAGACTCAACAATCTTTTGGTGAACTTTCTGCTACAGTCAAGGCTATTAATAGTCGTCTAGAACGAACTATGGGTCCGTCGCAAGCGGCACCCCCACGGTCGCCTTTGTTATCCTAGCCGGCCCCAATACTTTCATCTGGTTTCTCCCAAGTACCACCGCAAATTCCAGTGGTCCTCTCTTCAAATTCTGTTTATACAATGCCGATTTCTGCCCCGATGCCTAGTTTGTCGTTATTCCCGTTTCACCCTTCTCAATTACCACCCCCATTATTTTCCTCTTGGTGCGAAAACCACAACTGTCTCGGCCGCTCCGACATGGCCCTCGTCTCATGGGTGCCAGATGTGCCTTGAATCTCCTCGATGATCCCACTGGTTGGTTATTTAAAGCTGATATATTAGATGAATTATATGGCGCTCGCTTCTTTTCAAAACTAGATTTACAATTTGGCACTACGAATATGGGTGCGTCCAGAGGATACACACAAAACTGCTTTTCGAACACATGACGGGCACTACGAATTTTTAGTTATGCCTTTCGGTCTCAAATATGCACCTTATACTTTTCAAGCGCCTCGAGTGGAGTATTTTGGACATGTCATCACTGCAGATACAGTTGCTATTGACTTCTCAAAGGTTCAAGCTGTATCTGATTTGGCCTATTCCACTTTCTGTTAATGTATTATGTGGATTTCTAGGCTTTGGTGGCTATTATAGAAAATTTATAAAACAATATGCTACAATTGCAGCCCCATTGACTGATTATTGAAGAAAGACTCTTTTTACTGGACGCCTAATGCAGATAAGGCATTTTAGGAGTTAAAATTCTCATTGACATCTGCTTCGGTGTTGATGTTACCTAACTTTGGGGAACCTGTTGTCGTGGAAACGGATGCTTCAGGAATGGGCATGGGGGCCGCTTTACTGCAACATGAGCACCCTATTGCTTATTTTAGCCAAAAGTCATCCTCATGTATGAGGGGTGCGTTGAATTATTAGAGGGAAATGACAGCAATTACAATCGCAATTTCTAAATGGCGCCAGTATTTGCTAGGTCTTCCATTTACTGTCAGAACGGATCAAAAAAGTTTGAAGAGTTTACTAGAGCAGGAGATTCAAACCCCAGATCAACAACAGTTTAACTAAATTAATGGGTTTTGATTATAAGATTTTTTATAAGCTGGGAGCACAAAATCAGGCGGCAGATGCCCTATCTAGGAAGTTTATCGATGGAGAACTTTTTGCTTTATGATGTGTACAATTATCTTTTTTGGATGACTTGCGTAATCCGTCCAATTGGGATTACACTATGTCTGATCATATTTTAAAGGTGCAGCAGGACCCTAACGCCTTGCCAGATTATACAACACAAGGTGGATTACTCTTATACCATGGACGTTTGGTTATTCCAGCAAGCCTGCAACATTCCATTATGGCTCACTTTCATGATACAAAAGAGGACGGTCATTCGGGTTTTATGCGGACATATATGCGAATAGTTCCTAATTTCTACTAGGCCTCAATGAGAAAGGATATTAAGTCTTATGTAGCACACTGTCAAACTTGCCAACAGGTTAAATTAAGCAATCTGTCTCCGGGGGGCTGTAGCAGCCATTTCCAATCCCATCCCAAATATGAGAAGATATATCGATGGATCTCATTCAAGGTCTACCCCCTTCTAAGACCTACACTGAAATTTTGGTGGTTGTACAACCGCCTTTCTATATATGCTCATTTTATTCCGCTTCACAGGGGCACCACGAGAGCTAAACTTGCAGAGGTATTTCTTAAGGAAATTATACGTTTGCATGACGTTCCTAAATCCATCGTATCTGATCGGGACCAACTTTTTTTAGATCATTCTGAACAACAATTATCCAAATTGAACAGTACAAAATTGAAAATGAGTAGTGCTTATCATCCCCAAACTGACGGGCAAACGGAGCACTTTAATCGAACATTAGAGACTTATTTGCATTGTTTCGTGATGGATGAACCGACGAGTTGGGTACATTTGCTTTCATGGGCGGAATATTCTTATAATACTTCTTTCCATCATTCGATTAGGACAACACCATTTTTCGCAGTTTACGGGCGGGACCCCCCACTCTTAACGCTTTATCTTCCAAACTCTTCTTCGAATGAGGCTGTTGACTTTCAATTACAAGAGCGGGATACCATATTAGCATCGTTAAAAGCTCACCTTCATACATCTCAACAACGTATGAAATTTCAGGCTGATAAGAAGCGTACGGTGATTGAGTTTAAAGTGGGCGATTTGGTTTATTTGCGACTTCAACCTTACAGATAGATTTCAGTGCATGGGTATTTCAACAATAAAAAATTATCTCACAAGTTTTATGGACCATTTCAGATCGTTGAGTGCGTGGGTAAGGTTGCGTATCGCTTATTGCTGCCCGATGGGTCTAGAGTTCATCCTGTATTTCATGTCTCTCTGTTGAAACTAGCCAGAGGATTTGAACCAGTGACAACAGCTACTGTGGTTATTCCACCAACTGCACTTATGCCTGAAATTTTGCTGTTGCCATCATTAATAGTCGTGACATCCTTCGGGCATGGTAAAACTATTAAGCAATTGTTGATTCAATGGAAAACCTTACCAGAAGAAGCAACATGGGTTGATGGTGATGAATTTCGCTCTATTTATGGTCATTTGGACCTTGAGGACAGGGCCCATTTCAAGGGGAGGACCGTGTAACAACTCAAGCCCTATCCTAAGCCCATAATAGAAGGAGCTCGAGGCCCACAAAAAAGCACAACTACTTGAATGATTATAGAATGCCCTAATTAGCTAGGCGGTGAGTGGAGAGGGAATAGGGACAAAAAAAATAAAGGGATAACAGCATGTGATGGAGGGGAGGATTATCAGGAATTTCCATTGTTATTGTCTTTCTTACAATTTTATTTCTGGTTATCTACTTGACAGTAACAGTCAACTCTTTTAAACATATTTGGAAAAAAAAAAAGGGCGCGGATAAACACACCCCAGGAATTTATGAGTTCACCCCAAGTGATTTTAGACAAAATTAACCCTATTTAAAAAGACAAGAATAACCTTACTTACAATATTAATTAAAATAGAAAAAATAAAATTTATACAATTATTATATTATATATTAATATATATATGATAAAACCTACGTGTATGAGAAACCTACGTGTATGAGAAAAACCTACGTATCATAAAACCTACTTACTTCTGCTTCACCAAAATCTTTCTCAATATTTGGCAGAAATT
>BMAC01000166.1:41150-57331 GCA_014905375.1 Phtheirospermum japonicum
AGGGCATCTCTTTCGACTCGGATTGGAACAGACAAGCAAGGGAACACAATGCGAACGAGGAGCGACAACCGACAGACGTTTAGAGCAGAAAAGAGAAATCGAGCCGGATGCAGCCGTTCCAGTCGATCGACTGATATCCCAGTCGATCGACTGACACAGCCAAGATCGACTGCTCGGCAGTAGGTTGTCCAATTTGGGCGAAGCAGTCGATCGACTGACCCTTAGTCGATCGACTGCTCCTCAGTCGATCGACTGAGTCACAGTCCAGCTCGTGAATTTTATCCCTTTTTGACAATTTTACTCCTGTGACTTTGTATTTATATGCCCATCTTTCTCCAACCTTATCCAACTTTCCTTGGTGGAATTTGGACTTGTTCCATTTCCTCCAAGCCCCCTTTTTTTCATTCCTTGGCTTTAGAACCCTAGTTTGCAATTTTTAGATTAGCTTTAGTTTAGTTTTAGTTAGTTAGTTAGTTATTTCAAGCAAGTGTTGGAGAGGGTGACAACTCCTTCATTTGTGGATCTTGTTTGTTGAAGGTTGTAGCTAGACTTGAAGCTTTTGTGTTCAATGCAATTTGGTAGTTTTCTTTCCCTTATTTATTATGCTTGTTCTTGATTAATTGTTCTTGTTGTTGTGTTGGATATTAGATTTAGTTTGTGTTTTTGCTCATTGCTTTTAATTCCTCTTGGTAATTTTCTAGCTTGTACCTCTTGTTTTTCTTGCAAACTCCATTAATGCTCTTTTCAAGTTTTTTACTTCTTTTAGTTAGACAAACTTTTGGCTCTTTAAACATGTATGAACTTTTCCTCTTTGGTAATTTGTCTTGTTCTATTTAAAAGCCTTTGACTTTTCTCAAATTTAAATGCTTGATTTTCCCTCCATGTCTTCTCTTTTAATTGTAAGATTTTCTTGATCAACTAGTTTTAATTTATTTAAGGCTTTTAATTAAGGTTAAACTAATGTCATTAATAATTACTTTCAAGCAAGCTTTAATTTACATTTGATGCAATTAATTTAGAAATTACGGGTTTAGGGTTTAGGTTTGTTTAGAACCATTAATCGGATTGTTGAGAATTGGGATTGACGACCCCAATACTTGATCAACATTCGGGATTGACAACCCCGAATCGTGGATTAAGTGCTCGGCAAAAACCGATTGATCGTGGAGACGAACCGAACACCCTAAACCCAATTATTTTTAATTAAAGTCTCCTTTTCAATTCAAGCTTTAGCATAAACATCAAAATCCACTCAATGATTAATGCTTCCCTAGTGTAGATTTAGTGTAATTTCGATTAACAAGAGAGTAAGTGAAAACACCGACCGCCGATAATATCTATCCTCGAGAGACAAGACTCGGGAAAACTTACCTCTCTACAATTGAATCCGTACTATTGCGGAGAAGATTTCTTAGAGTGCTAAGAATTCTTCGATCAGTATCCTGAATTGTTCAAAACACGGGATTGGTTACAAGCCTGTTCAAAATCCAGAATCAAGTCAAAAGGTGGAGTCGGCCAAACGCCACAAAAGAAGAAGACAATACGTGTGTCGTCACTGTGATGAACGAGGTCACATACGACCATACTGCTGGAAGCTTGTTGGTAAAAAAAATCAGTTTAAAAATTCAAAGTTGTCTGCTGAGTTCCGTGACGTTTTCCATGTTGCTAACACCAAAAACTGACACCAGAATCAAAAAAGTCTGGGTCAAAAAGAACGATATCAAGTGCAACATGATCTATTCCTCTCTGAAGTCTCACATTCTTGGAGCCTGGTATTTCGATAGTGGATGCTCTAAACATATGACCAGCTCTGAATATATTCTCTCAAATATTGTCAAGTTTCATGGAGGAAAGGTGAAGTATGGTGGAGGTGCAAACAGCTAAATTATTGGCCAAGGAACCCTTCATGTTTCTGGTATTGTAAAGCTGAAGAATGTATTGCTGGTTGAAGGATTAACTACGAACTTGATAAGTATTAGCACACTGTGATGGTGGTTTCAGTGTTAAGTTCACTCATGAAAGGTGTGAAGTTTATGACGAGGGCAATTCATGTATCCTCACTGGTCAGAAGACCTCCGACAACTGATACCAAATTAATGGTGATGTGTTCTGCAAGCTATCTCAACTGAGTGATGCCGAGGTGTGGCATCAAAAGCTCGGATATGTCAATTACAAGATGTTGGAAAGATTGGCCAAGAAGGAAGCTCTGAATGAGCTGCCAAAGCTCAACACCAGAATTATTCCAGTTTGTGAAGCATGTCAAAAAGGGAAGTAAGTCAGAGTGTCACATCCAAATGTGCAGAGTCTCACCACATCAGATTGTTTTAAACTTCTTCATATGGACCTTATGCGCCCACTTGAAGTAGAATGCCTTGGTGGTAAAAGGTATGTTCTTGTGGTTGTGGTTGATTTTTCTCGGTTTACATGGGTTGAACTTTTAAAAGAAAAATCTGAGGCTTTTGAAGCTTTTAAAGAACTTGCAAAAAAACTCAGTGTTTGTTTTGGTGTGAGTATAGGTAGAATCAGGTCTGATCATGGAAAAGCCAAACTTGAGTTATTTTCACTCCCTATGAGTTATTGTTGGGCAAAAAGTCAAACTTGAGTTATTTTCATATTTTTCGGATGCATTTGCATGGGATATTCTCGAAATAGTCATGCATATAGATTGTTAAATCTTAGGACGCGTTGCATGATTGAGTCAGCTAATGTGAAGTTTGATGACATGATTAGAGGTGTTAAACCTGCTGAGTATAATGATCTGGTTTATGACCAGAATCTTCAAGAAAGTGTTACGGTTGGTATAGATGAAAATGCAGGTCTAGAAACTGAAGATATATGTGGTGATGGTACTGATGACTTAACACCAGAAGTAACACCAACTCAGACTGCTCTAGAATCCGATTCAGATTTAGATGAGGAAGATCCAGATGATCCAATTGACTTACATCAGAGGGATATACCCTCAAGAATTTGGAAAAACCACCCTATGGGCCAGATCATTGGAGATCTCGATGAAAGAAGTACAAGAAAGCGACAAATAAACTTAAGGAGATGGTAAGGTTTGTTTGCTTGTCTACTAACTGTTCTAAGATTCGAGAGTCTTTGTTTCTTTCCAAGACAGAGACAAAGCGTGTAGATGATGCTCTAAGGGATGAATTCTAGATAAAGGTCATGCAAGAGGATTTAGGTCAATTCACCAAGAACGACTTTTAGGATTTAATTCCTCGCCCGAAAAACTCACATGTTACGGGTACAAAGTGGGTTTTCAAGAACAAGACGGATGAAGCTGGAAATATTGTGAGAAACAAGACACGATTGGTTGCACAAGGATACACACAAATTGAAGGTATTGACTTTGATGAGACGTTTGCTCCAGTTGCTCACATTGAATCAGTAAGACTCTTACTTGCTGTAACTTGTCATTTGAAAATATCTCAACATCAAATGGACATAAAAAGTGCGTTTCTTAATGGAGTTTTAAGTGAAAAAGTGTTTGTTGAGCAACCTAATGAGTTTATTGATTCTCACAAACCAGATTTTATTTTAAAACTGAAAAATGCTTTATATGGTTTAAAACAAGCTCCCAGAGCTTGGTATGAAAGGTTGACTCAACACTTTCTATTTTTGAATTTTAGACGAGGGGAAGTTGACAAAACCTTATTTCTCCTTAATTCAAATAAGCACATCTTGATTGTCCGAATTTATGTAGATGATATAAAATTTGGACCTACTAATGAGCAGATGGTGAGTGAGTTTATTACACGAATGTCTGACACATTCGAGATGAGCATGGAAGGTAATATCTCTTACTTTCTTGGTTTGCAAATTAAATAGATGGATAATGATATTTTTCTTTCTCAGACCAAATATGCTAAGAATCTTATTAAGAAATTTGGGTTAGAATATGATACTCATAAGAAAACACCGTTAGGCAAAACCATGAAACTGTCTAGAGATGATGTTGGGATTAGTGTTGATAATACCTTGTATAGGAGCATGATAGGTAGTCTCTTATATTTTACGGCTAGCAGGCCAGATATTATGTACAGTGTGTGTCTATGTGCTAGGAACCAATTAAATCCTAAAGAATCACATTTGAAAGCTATCAAACGAATCATTAGGTATATAACTAGTACTAGTGAATTGGGTGTTTGGTATTCTAAAGAAACAAGTAATAAAATTGTAGGATATACGGACTCAGATTGGGCTGGGGATGTTGTGGATAGAAAGAGTACTACAGGGGGTTGTTTTTTTTTGGGGTAATAATCTTATCTCATGGTATAGTAAAAAACAAAATTGCACTTCTCTTTCTATAGCTGAAGCCGGGTATATTGCAGCTGGAAGTGCTTGTACACAGTTGTTGTGGATGAACCAAATGATAGAGGACTACGGTCTACATTGTATAATTCTAACCGTGCTTTGTGATAATTCCAGTGCCATTGATATCTTAAAAAATCTGGTCCAGCACTCTCGAATCAAACACATTGACATAAGGTACCACTTTATTCGAGACTTGGTTGAGAGGAAGATAGTTAGTCTTGAGCATATAGGGACAGACAATCAGCTTACTAACATCTTCACAAAGGCATTAGATATAGAGACCTTCTCTTGGTTGAGAAGAGATCTCGGAATGTGCATTGTTTAAGTCGATGTTAGTTTGATGTCATGACACCTAAACTGTCATCAGTCGTGACATCTGTAAATCTTGAATGCATTTTTTATTTAATTTCTCATACATATCCTGAATGCATTGGGTCTGAGTAAAGTGCAGAAAAATCATGTGGTAATAAAAAATGGTGACAAAAAGACTAACCTCTTCAAGTAGGTGATTGTGGAACTTTCCCGCAGTAACTGGTTTTCTCCCAGGTCCAAAAAATAAGGGGTGTTAAAAGCAATTGCTAAGATAATTTCTCTTCAAATCTATCAAAAGATGAAGATAATCTGGATTAACAAAGATCCAATCTCTAATTTTTACCCTCTTGAGTGATTTTGACGTAGTCATTAACTTGGGTTAAGGGGTCTGTTTTCCATTGACTTCACTGAAGCAATGTTGGTTATAATGTCATCACATAAAAAGCAACACTGATCATGTCACCTAAATCAATTGTTGTATATTTTTTTATCTTTTTTGGTCATGATTTTAGGCATCAATTAGGACATTCATACTTTTAAAAGATGCCTTTTTGCTGTGTGTTTTGTCGCTCGTGCTTGTGTCTTTTCTTTGAATTCTCTTGATCAAGTTTTGAATCTTACTAACCAAGTGTTTCAGTGGTGTTAAAATTGGTGGATTGAACAGGTAATAAGAGGTTAATATGAAGAGTGAAAAATTGCTTTGCTAGGAAAATATTAAACTATAATGATGGTTCTTATTAATCCAGCTCTATTTCGGTTTTCTAAGTAGTTGAGGATTGTGATTTTTATTTTCCAAATTTGAGATAGTGGCTTAGTGAGATGAAGATCGTGTTGGCCTATTTTAAGGAGGAGTGGGTGTTAGTGTAAGGAAAGAAATCTTTTTGGGGCTTAATTATGGTATTTGAGAAAATAGTATGGTTGTTTTTCTCTTATTATTTACCTGCTCTCTCTCTCCCAGGAAACAGTCATTTTTTTGGCCAATATATTGCTAGGGATTTTACCCGGCTCTCTCAAAATTTCACTCCTAATGGCACTAAAACTCTTTCACAATTCTCCCTCTCCGATTTGTGCTTTCTTCTATTTTCTGTTTCTGGTGTATTCTCTCAATACTATAAATATGATATTTGAGATCAGAAATCTGTAACCCTAATCAGTAATAAAATCCGTTCTTCTCTCTGCCCGTGGACGTAGCCAATTTGGTGAACCACGTAAATCTGTGTCTTCTTTACGTTTTCTTTTTATTACTTTATAATCATATTCATTCATAACAGTTTCAATATCCTTGCAGAATGTCGAATCCTTCATCTTCGAGCAGAATTCCAGAGTTACCGGGCGGCGTGCGTTGCCCTGGTGAATAGATGCCGACAACTTTGCCAAGGTTCGTTGGCTTGGATATTCGTGAAGAAATCGGTGGTAGTGTACCACCAAACCCGTCACTGACTACAACTACTACGACAAACTCTCCTCCGATTCAGTTCCCACGAAGTGGTTCCTGTCGCCGTGAGCAGTTTCCAAGCACATATCTATCCTCCCTCTACTCTGTCTTGCATAAGGTTGCTATCTTTAACTAGGTCCCCACTAAGAATGCTACGGTTTTTACACGACCTCAAGCGCAGTTCTTATTCAAGCTTGGCCGAGGAATTAAGTTTAATTTTGGTCAGCATGTTTTTGATGTGGTTACTCAATTTGGTACGACCTAGGCGTCCTCCTCTTTCTGTTTTCCTTCCTTAATTTTCAGTTTGCTTGAAAATCAAGGCTTTAGGCCTAATAAAGATGGTATGTTTACTGGGGAGGCATAATGGTTTTCTTTACGAGGACAACATACAACTGGAGCCCGGGTTGTTGATCTCCTATGGCAGGCACCCACTCTAGCTGGTGGTATTTCTAGTGATGGTTTTGGTGCTACTAACACCAGTTCCAACATGGTTCATTTTTCTTCTCCGGTGGTGCGAGCCCATGTTACTTTACTTGATAATCACATTGTCCAATTGCAGGCTCAACTTATGTAGGTGTGGGCGCTTAGAGACTCGTTCGTGGAGGCACTTTGCTTTCCGAACAAAAAGGGGGAGATGACGATGGCGATGCAGCTAATGACAATGCCGATGATGATGGAGAAAATGCTGCTGCTGAGGTCTTGACTCGTTTGGCCAAGGACAAGAAGAAAAGATAGTCGAAGAAGAGGAAAGCCAGAAATGATGGGAATTCTTCGAGGAAGTCGAAGAAGAGGAAGGCTAGAGTTGTTTAACTCCATGTGTTTTGATTTGAAAAAAAACAATGTTTATTTGTTTAGGGGGAGTTTTGTTTTTAGTTGTTAGAACATTTTCGTGCGTCTAGGTTATTTTGTCCAGAAAGGCAAAAGGGGGAGATTGTTGAGAATTTTATTCTTGGCAATAATTTCTTAACTACCTTTTGTAGTTATTTGCCTTTCTTGGGCTCAAAATAAATTAGAACATTAGATTTGTTTCCTAGATTATGTCTAGGACTTTATTTAGCTTCCTAGATTGTGTTTAGGACTTGTTTAACTTGTTTACCAAGTTTAGGACTCTTGTCTATTTAAGACAAGACAAGGTCGCAAGAGCCTGTGACCTTTAGTACACTTTTTTACACGGCTTGAACGACGCAAGGCAAGAGAACGCAGCAAGGAGAATGACGACGCAAAGCAAGAAGAACACAAGCACGTGAAGGACTTGAAGCCACGATTCAATTCGAGGACATCTTCGAAGTTGCGTAATCAACGGAGAAGATCATCACAAGCGTGGCGACAAGTATTTTAGTATCAAGTGTTGATACTAGTTTTTTCATGTATTACTTTATATTTGTATTTGATCTTGAACGATTTAAAAGTAATATAGTTTTTGGGGTTGTATACCCAAGTTCGTAAGCACATTTGCTTACGGACGGAATTTAAGTTGCTGTGTCCAAATTATTTTTATTATTCCACTGCTTTTATTTATATAAGTTGCATGATGTTAATTCAGGTGTCTTAACACAAGTCTTAACATCTGTTCTTGTTTTATTATTTACAACTCTAAAACAGTTTGATGTTAGTTCGGGTGTTTTAACACTGAACTTAACATCGTTTTACTGATACTTTAAAAACATCCACATACCTACGAATTTATAAACCATTTTGGTTTCATAAAAATTAAACATTCTTTCGATTCATTTTTCATGCACTCCCTAAAGATGAATGCAATTTTAACACAATATTCAACAACAATGTGAGAAGTTGGATAATAAACACCAGAAAATAAATTAGAAGAATCATCAAATACCTTAAAAGTTTTTTCAATTAATTATACGTAGTCCATTGGTTTGTATATAACTTAATTCCAGTTTGTTGTTGGCTAAAAAATGAACAAAATAACTCTCTATACGAATATGCATCTTTCAATATTATATGTAAAGTTTCAACGAGTAGACACATCGATTGAGATTTTCTTCCTTCAAACCCGTTTTCCTTACAAAATCTCACCCATTTTCATTGCAAAGATTTCTTTCTATGAATACACATGATTGACGTTTTAATAGGAGAAAGCTCATTTTAAAAAACATTCAAACCATCTTGAGCACACAAACTCAAAATATGACATATACATCTAATATGACAAAACAAGCCACCAATAGATGGTTTATAAATACTAATAAGCTCATTAATACTCACTGTATTAGGAGTTGCATTATCAAATGAAATATAAAATATTATTTCAACTAGACCATATTCTTGACAAATCATATGAGTTAATTGACAAATATTATGTTCATTATGAGAAGGTTTAAAACCACTAAATGCAAGCAAATATTTTTGTAAAGTCAATGACTTACAAACCCAATGACATGTAACACCCATGTAAGAGTCTCGTTCCCAATAATCACTCTAAACATCCGAGCAAATTGAAACTTGTTTGGTAAACTAGAGAACTACATAAGTTTAGCTTATATTCACCAACAACTTTTTAACATCATGAGTAACGGTAGAGAGTGAGACTCTCGTACTCGAGGGATTAAAAGAAAGTTGGGTGAACTTTTCATATAAATCATCATTGGATAAGTTAAAATGAAGAGACCTAGAAAAAACAAATTTTGCCAATTCCTTTCTATGAGTAGAGTTAAAATATGTAAATAAAGAAGAGGAGTTCGTACTTACTTGTCCTCCTTGTAGTTGCGTTTGAGTCTTATCGACACCGACTTTGTTGGGGTGTTTGTTGTTAAGATGGTTCCGCATATTTCCATATCCTCCCACATTCTAGGAATTGGTAAGATGATGTACAATAGTGCCAATTGACACGGTACCTCTTTCTAAGTAAGTTAATAGACCCCTAACACCTTCTGATAGGAAAATTAAAAAACTAAAGACCATTCGATCATTGTAACAGAAACTAAACTGAAAAAATGATTTAAGGTAATTTTACCTTAAAAAATATAAGACTTAGCAAAAATCTAAAAATAATGAAAGAAAATGGATATAAAAAAGTTTTGAACCTTACAATATTTTTGTTCGATAATTGGAGCAGTGGTGGCGGTCCAGATTCTGGAGGAATGGCAGAGTCGTGGAAGAGAGCTGACAATAGAATGAAGGAGGCGGAGGGCTTAGTTTAGGGATTAAAAATTAAAACTACGAACATGACTACAAAGTTGGGTATGGGAAATTCGAGAATCTTTATCTGGAGGAGTCGCCTACGTGAGCTGGTGGCGGATGTGGAATGGCGGAGACGGTGGCTGAATGGTGGAGGCGGAGGCAAAATGGAGAGGGCTGAGTTTAGGGGAAAAGGATAGAAAGCTTATAGCTAAGGGTAGGTGGAATTAAGAATTGTTATCTATGAGTATTTCCATATAAAATACTTTCTATATAAATTTTACACACACACACACACACACACACACCACACACACACACACACATATATATATATATATATATATATATATTCACACACACACACACCACACACACACATATATATATATATATATATATATATATATATATATATATATATATATATGAAGTGACTAAAATGTGGTGAATACACCATGCCTCCCCCACCCCCCATAACATCATTTACATCCATTGATCTACCACGCTACTTATCCCTTGAAATGATCTAATGTTTATAATTAAGTGAAAAATGATACAAGTCACATCATTGTAGAATCTCCCATATATATATATATATATATATATATATATGGTGATCTGTTAGATCATTATATATATATATATGGTGATCTGTTAGATCATTTTAGGGATTAAATAGTGTGACAGATCAATGAATGTATGTAAGAGGGGTGAAGGGCATAATGCGTTCACACTATCACAGTCATTTCCACACACACACACACACACACACACACACACACATATATATATATAGGGGTGAGCATTCGGTCGGTTTGGCCGAAAACCTAACCGAACCGAAATAACCGAAACCAAAATTTGCATAAAATTTCAAACTGAACCGAACTGAAATTAAGTCTAAAACCAAAAAAACTGAGAACTGAAATATTTATAAAATTGCAAACCGAACTAAAACGAAAATATGTTTAAAACTGAATTAACCGAACCGAATTAATAAAAAAAATAAGAAATATAAAATTTATTTCTTTAAAACTTTTAATTATATTTCGGTTAAAATCGAATCAAACCAAAATTTATTTATAAAACCGAATCGAAATAACTGATTTTTTTTAAAATTCTCAAATCGAACCGAATTTATAAAAAACCGAGCCGAAAATTTCGATTCGGTTCGATCAATTTTTTTTTTCAGTTTCTTGCTCACCCCTATATATATATGTGTGTGTGTCTGTGTGTATGTGGTGGTGGTGGTGGTGGTGGTAGGTGGGTGGTTCAAATGAAAACCCTCCCTAATTTATGAAACCAGGGCTTATCATATGCCATTAGATTATATAAGATTGAAGAATAAGATTTATTATAATATTTGATTAGTTTTTGACAAAGAGGGGCAAGAAAGTCTTTCACACATTATATATTTATTAGATTCCTTAATTTAAGTTCATTCATCATCAATCATTTTCCCTTTATGTTTATTATTTGTGGCGATTTCTTTTGTGTAGGGAAGTTGTCGTTCTTTTTTTTAATTAAGCTTTAGTTTGTTTTTAATTTAAGTCACCAGGTATTTAAGTTTTAGTTTGTTTTAATTAGTTATTATAAAAGCACCACTTGCGACAAAAAGAGCACTTGCTGGTATCTTATAAAAGCACAATTTTTCAATTAAAAAAAAAACACTTATTTGCATATTATAAAAGCACTTTATTTTTTTGTAAATATAAGTAGTCATTTTTTAAAATTAGATTTTAGTTTTATTTTTAAATCTAGTCACTAGGTATTTAAATTTCTATTTATTATAAAGTACCACTTGTAGTTAAAAAGCACTTGCTAGTATATTATAAAAGCACAATTTTTTAAATAAAAAACACTTGCTACTATATTACAAAAGGGGGAAGACTTGAAAAAAAAACAAATAGTTCAATTTTGAATGAAATCCGTATAAATTCAATGAATAAAACAAACAAACAACAAGGATACTGAATGGGATTTTATACACTCGATGAATGAAATTTGGAAAACAAACAAACAACAACACACTTGGCAAGCACTTACACATTTAAAAAATATTTTATAATTGTTCAAAATTATAAAATAGAATAACTAATACTTAATCTAATATAAGATTATAAAACGACAACTTATTTACAAAAAGAAAGTACTTTTATAATATATAAACAAGTTTTTTTTATTGAAAAAAATTGTGCTTATATAAGATACTAATAAATGCTTTTTTTATTGCAAGTTGTGTTTTTATAATAAATAACTAAACATAAATTAGAACAAACTAAAACTTAAATACTTGGTAACTTAAATTAAAAACAAACTAAAACTTAACTTTAAAAAATGACAACTTGCCTATACAAAAGAAATTGCGAAATTGCCTCAAATAAAAACAAAGAGAGTAAAAGGAATGATGATGGATGAACTTAAATTAAGGAATCTGATAAATGCATAATGCGTAAAATCACGGATGGTAATGGAATGTTGGATTTTTATGAATCAACAATTAGTCTAATTTACCCATACCGTAATTTTTCATTTACTACCATCTTTATATTTTTACCTTTTTTAAAAAACACAATATTAGTTTATTTTATTTAACATCCCAATATTTATCATAGTGAAAGCATTAATATTTTAAGAAAATAACTATTCATGGGGCATCACTTTTTTTAAAAATAAAAAGAAATTGAGAGCATTTTGAAACAACAACAACAACAACAATAATAATATTAATAATAATAATAATATCAACATCATTAAAGCTTTACTTAAAACCAGTAAACATATTTTTATATGAAAATAAATAATTAAACTTGTTAATCATCGACCACATCCACCATCTTGTGCCAACGTCGAGCTCTCAACCTGAAAATGTTAAATATTTTGGGATGAGCTTTCACCTCGCCTAGTGAGAAATATATGTCTCAAATAATCATAATATGGAAAACATCAATGAATAAAAGAAAACGTCTTGAATGTTTTTACGTGGATTCTGCCATGGAGGACGTACCCTGTTGCCCGAAGGCTATATAGCCGCCCGAAGGTTATGTGGTCGTCTGAAGGCTATATAGTCGCCCAAAAGTTATGTGGCGCCCGAAGGCTATATTGTCGATATAAAATATCACATTTTGAATCAATTAAACGGTATTTAACCATAAAACAATCATACGACACAAGAAAGAAATTTATGAAGATTTCCCACCTTTGAATATGACGTTGAGATCTTGAATATGTCGATGCTCGTTCTTGCAATCATGAGACTTAAAATCAATGCTCTTACATGATGATTAATTTAATTTAACTTAATGCATGGTATTCATGAACTTTATCTTAACCAATTGAAATAGATATTAAATAAATTGGATTGGAGAAATAGTGATATGATGAATTGAAAATAAAATTGTCCAACCATCCAAAATTGAGTCTAAGGGGCTTTACCTACTGGAGCTTTAAGGCTGGAGGGAAAATTGGTAATTTTGGTCAAGAATTTAGAGATAAATCCCCAAAGTGAAGAACAAGAATCAGAACTCCTCCTCTCTCTCACTTCCGTCGACCTCAACTTGACGGTACCTCCACTCCGGACATCTTGCAGCGTCACCACCACACCCGGCGGAGATAAGTTTTAGTGGCGATGAGGTAGCGCGGGCATCGGGTTGTAGGCGGTAACATATGTTCCTATGTGGTGGATACAGCTGGAAGGTTCTATCCGGCGAGGCACAACTGTTGGGCTTCGAGTTTGGGGCTAATTTCTGGGCTTCTCAGATTCGGCACGGAGAGGATAGCAGCTCGTGGGTTTTGAGTTTTTGGTGAAGGCATCTCGATATCAATTATAGATTTTCCGGAGATTCGATAAGGGTGGTTTTTTCTGGTTTGGGTCTAGACTCGGGTTGTGAGTGCTTTCTCAGCCTTAGGTTTGGCCCGAAGTAAGTTGGCTTGGAATTCTTACTGATATGGTTGTTCTGGGTTTAGTTGCGATAAGACCGCATCATGGGTTAACGGCCTTCACTAGGTTTCGCTGATTTGGTAACCAACTTAGTGGCGATTGAGATATTATGCATTGGAGTTGAAAACAAGGCCACGAATTTGATGAACTTTGGCTATGGTTTACGTTCGGTTTCGTGCCTGTGACCGAGGAGATTTTGTGGTCTCCTTATTTCTTTATCCTCTTTTATCATTTGGAATAAGGCTAAGTTTCAGAATATTTCAGATCGAGGATGTTAATGTTCGAGTAAGGGTCGACTAGATTTGAATATGGTTTCATATTTTTATTAGGATTGACTTTGTTGAGGTTTAGATAAGGACTTCTGATATGAAACTCGGGTTTAGCCATGAGGCTCGGTACATGCCCTAGGGCTCAGAATACGAGTATAGTAGAACTAGAAAGAGCTCACCTAAAGTTTAGGTCACCAAAAGAGCTCTAGATGAGACTTGAGTAAAAGAGGTAAGGGTATCAAACACCAGCATTGAGATCTTCATGTCCATGCTCGGGGCATAAGATCGGGACATGTGCTCGGGGGAAAAAATATTATAAAAATCAAGAAGGGTGATGGGACATAAAGACCCTAGATTCTCGGAGGAGAGCACCTAATTTCATGGAAATTCTAAAATGGGCATCTATAAATATCCTACATGCATGCTTGACTCGCTAAGACATTCTCACTCTCTAAAACTTGACCCTACTCTGCTCAATTTTATTCGGTATCGGAGGGGTTCACCAGAAAGCCCTTCCGGTTATGTGCAGGCACGACAGTTCAGGCAATCGGAGGAAGAGTAATGCGGAGTAGCTATTTAAGAGTGAACCATAAACTTTGTTAGATTTTCTCTCTGATGTTCATGTTGCCGAATTGTTCAAACTTGAGTCCGAATGAAAACTGAACTTATCCTATGTTATTATTTTTTATGTTTGCATTCAATATGTAATTAGTAAGCAATTTTTACAAGTTTATTATGGAATTTCCAGAATCAGTATGGAATTGTCAAAAGATCAACATGGAATTTTATAATAGTGTAGGTTATGATCAATATGGAATTACCAAGAATAGTATGGAATTGCTAAAGATAAGTTCGGATTCCATACTAGACAATTTCATATTTCATATTAAACAACCCATTGATATTGAGAATCTGAAGTGAAATAGCCCAAATGTTTTAGCTGGCGAAGACTGGTGGCCGATGAAGGTTGTGGTTGAGAATCCAAAATGAAATAGCCCAAATGTTTCAGCCGGGGAAGACCGGTGGCCGATGAGGGTTGTGGCGACCACAAGTGGTTATTAATAGTAAATTAATTTTTCTCAGGTAGTAGTTGAACAAAATAGAATGGAATAAGTTAAGTTGGACCATATGGTAAATGTAGTTTGCCTATTGGAGTATACATGGTAAATACGGGGAAAAAACTATTTGCATAAATCGTGGTTCTATAAATTTTTAGTACGAGCCTTTGACTTTTTGTATTGGCATCTATTGAGGTTCTTCGTACCAAATCGGTCAACAATTCTACCCGTTGAAATTGTGAAGTTCTCATCTTGTAAATTTTAAAGTATGATATATTGTGCGAGTGACTATTTTATTATTACACTTATATTTCCTAAAGGTTCGTATATTGACACTTCGATTTATTATGAGTCTCATGTTTTAAATTTTAGGTTTTTTGTTGAAATCTTGGAACATTGTGTTAATATTCAAACTGAAATTCCGAACACATTAAATATTAGGGTCAAATATTGGCACCTCAAAATTTGATGAGTTGATCCCATCATTTTTTGGACAAAAATAGACATATTTGAAAAGACAAAACTAACTCTCTCATAAAATTGATATAAACATTAAAAAAAAATCTTCATCTCAAAACCTTCAAGACCCATATCAAATCCCACCTCAAGAAATAACTCAATAATGAAGGATACTAGTATAAATAAAATGAATGATGCAAGTTCTTCCACAATTTTCAGTGTTACAATAATCACATTGTTATTTTTGTGCATTTTTTTTAATCATTTTTTGTCATGAATTGGTTCATTAAGGTTCATTGTCGGGATTGTGTCGAACTGGTAATGATGAACATAAACAGTTTGTTTAGAGAAAAAAAATTCGAACATATCATAATTTCTGGCAAGAAATAGACTGTTCAGACCAAATTTTTGAACTTGGATTTCAAATTCGAATCTGCTACGAACAGTCTGTCTTTGCCAAGAAACTGAGTGTTCTCATTTTTTGTTCCAACATTACACATTTGTTCTAAATTTTTTCGAACATTACACATTTTTTCATTCTTTAAACCTTTTAAAACCTCTATTTTTCTTGAAAACCTAATTACGTTTCCTTTAAGGGTTAAAAGGTCAAGCATACAAAATTCGGGATAAATACCCATAATTACGTTTCCTTGAAAACCTCTATTTTTCTTTAAATAAAAAAAATATTATAACAATAAGTCAACCTTTTATGAGTGTCTTTATCATTGTCTTGAATGAAATTTTATCGCCAAATTTAGTTCATTCTTCCTTAAATATTATTTTTATTTACCTAATAACTTGATTACAACACCAATTCGTAATTTTACTTCCTCATATATCAGAAAAACCTTGTCATGTATTTCTATCAAACCTTTTAACAGATTAAAACCAAACAACCATTTATATTCTTATAAATATATTATTAAAACTAACATACCGCTCTGAAAATAATAACTGCATAATCTATAACAAAAAACTTATATCAATTATTTTCAAAAGAATTTCCTTGCCTCGAGAGTTAATATTTATTATTTTATAAAGAGTTTCCTTGCGTGGAGAGTTGTTTTCAAAAGAATATCAATTAATATACCTTCAATATATGAATGTGTGTGTGTGTGTGTGTATAGGGTTGGGTTCAAATGAGAAACCGTCATTATATGTGAACCTAGGGACTCATCTTGACCATTAGATTGGATAATCTTGATGGTTGAGATCATGACATGTTAGCATGGTAATAATGTAAAAAA
>BMAC01000166.1:72280-100941 GCA_014905375.1 Phtheirospermum japonicum
TGTAACAGCCTATTCCGAACACTTTCTCCAAATTTTTCGAATATGCACTCCCTGTCTATTTCAATCTACGAAATTAGCGTGGAGATTCATGGCCAGTTGAAATGAACAGGATTAACGAGAATGTTGAATTTGGAGTCGGTTTGGAACAAGTTGGATTATGTTCCGCCCGGTGTTGGAGAAGCATATTATTTGTCAATAATGCTTACATCATTTTCGAGGAGCAGTTTGTCACGAAGATATACGTACCATTAACAATATCGTCTACCCAACTTTCAAGGCTGCATGTTATTCTTTGGGACTGTTGGATGATGATAGAGAATACGTTAACGGTATTGTCGAAGCAATTTACTGGGGTTTACCGTCATTCCTAAGAAAGCTCTTCGCATCATTGTTAATGTCTTCGAGTGTTTTAAGACCATAATATGTATGGGAAAAGACAATGCATCTACTTGCAGATGACATCTTGCGAAGACAACGTAAAATTATGGGTATAGAAGGTAATTAGTCTTTAGTTTAATGGACTACTTTTTTATAAATTTAAGATGTTCTTATTTTTTTATGATATTTAATTATCTACTAATATAATTAACTTATATACTCAAATCTTGATAATTCTTTATTACTTTGTTCATGTCTTCAACTAAGTGATGATATGTTGAAAAACTATACCCTGGTTGAATTGGAAAAACTTCTCCAAAATAATGGAAAATCGCTAAGAAATTTCTGCGATATGACTTTGCCCAATGACTCTACATTGACCGACGGAAATAACAAACTTATCTAGTAAGAACTTAATTTTGATAGATGTCTTTTGGAAGTCGAACATCAGAAATTATGCTCATCGCTAACAGATGAACAAATGACAATCTATTCAGAAATTCTAAGTGCGGCGACAAATGACAAGGGTGGTATTTTCTTTGTATACAGTTATGGGGGTATAAGAAAAACCTTCGTTTGGCGAACATTATCTGCGGTTTTACGCTCAAAAGGTGAAGTTGTTCTCAATATTGCTTCGAGTGGTGTTGCCGCACTTTTGCTTCCAGCTAGTAGAACTGCACACTCCCGATTTGGAATACCTTGACCATAACCGAAGATTCAATGTGTACAATAACACCTGAAACAGAATTAGCTGCTCTTCTTGATCGGGCAAAACTAATCATTTGGGATAAAGCACCGATGATGAGTAGATTATGTTTTGAAGCTTTGCGTAAAAGTTTGAAGCATATTGCATCTGAAGAAAGAAATGAATTACCATTTGCCGGTAAGGTTATAGTTCTAGGTGGAGCCTTTCGTCAGATTCTTTCTGTTGTGCCAAAGGGTAGTCGGGAATATATTTTGCATGCCAGTATCTGTTCATCTATATTATAGGAACATTGTAAGATTTTTCGATTGACGAAGAATATGAGGTTAACCGTCGGACAGTCAATGTCAAGATCTGTTGAACGTGAAATTGGCGATTTCTCCGACTGGATACTCAAAATCGGTGATGGCAAAATTAGTACAGAAGTTGATGATCAAACTTTAATTGATATACCTGACGATATACTTCTTCAAACTTCAGGCGATCATGTTGCTGCTATTGTTGAGAGCACTTATCCATCTCTTTTACAAAACTTTGGCCATCACTTATTCTTCGAAGAAAGAGCTATTCTTGCACCAACTAATAGTATTGTTGAGACAGTGAATGAATACGTGATGTCGATTCTTCCAGGTGATGAACATATGTAAATGGAGAAGTTCAGCATCAAGTGTACTCGACAGATTTTCTAAACACGATAAAGTGTTCCAGAATCCCCAATCATATTTTGAAGTTAAAAGTTGGAGTTCCGGTTATATGTTGATTAGAAACATGGATCAAGCTTCAGGGTTGTGCAATGGTACTAGATTAGTTGTTACGCAACTTGGAAATCGCATTATTGAAACAAAGATTTTGTCAGAAACTAATGTTGGTATGAAGGTTTACATTCCACGAATGGCATTGACCCCTTCGAATAGTAGGGTCCCGCTTAAATTTCAAAAGAGACAGTTTCCCCTCATTGTTTGTTTCGCAATGACTATAAACAAGAGTTAGAGTCAAACTCTTTCTAATGTGGGTTTGTATTTGCCAAGACCAGTTTATAGATACGGTCAACTTTACGTCGCAGTCTCTCGGGTCAAGAGTCGTAAAGGTTTAAAAATTCTAAATTGTGACGACGATGATAATATTGTTAATAAGATTGCAAATGTTGTTTACAAGGAGGTTTTTCAAAATATCAAGTGAACGATTTTAAAAAGTTATATTATTGAATATGATTTAATATTTATTTTTTTCGTTCTTTTTAATATATTCTTGTTCGATATGCCGAGTAAACGCGGGTTTCTGAACTAGTGATAGTATATTTACACAAACCATCGGAAGCTGCCAACTAATCATTTAGAGCTACCGAATTATTACACGTGTCATCTGAAATAACTTCAAATTGACACATAAACTCCGGTGTCAACGACATTAACAAATAGGAAGAATATATCTTATGAGATGCATTGAAAGTTTTATTGCTCTTGGATAGTTAAAAGTTGAATATATCTTTTGATGTGAATTGAAAACTGATTAGCTATACATTTGATTTACTGGTGATTAATTGATTATTTATGCCTATCATTTTGTAATTGCATCTGCAAATGTATCGGCGGTGGCCACATCCTCAAGCTCGCACTGCAGCATATTCAATTCTTAGAAAATGGCTTCAACAGCAAAGTCCATCGGTTTACGGTGGGCGAGCCTTTCTGTTTGCTTCCGGAACATTGGGGTAAACGAGCTAGGTACGCGTCTCTCTTGTTGTAGTTTTCCATTTCCCAAACATGAATCGAAGATTAGTTTTCAAAATCAGGTTTGTGTAATTCCCCTAGCTGCTCGACGAATTTACACAGTGAAGATTACTCTTCATTTTTTAGTTATCTGTTAATTGCTTTGTTAAAAAAAAACAAAGATTTATGCTTATCCACCGCATCCTGAAGCATTGACTTTCCCGACAAAGTCCATGTCAACGAACATATAATATTGGGATTCTAACTTTAGAATTTGGATAGTTGTATACTGAGAATGGTGACTTAGGCCATTTACATTTTTTTAGCATTTTCAGGGTTTAAGCTTAGGAAAAGATGTCTGCAATCTACGACAACTGGGAGAGGCTGGTTGATGCTGTTTTGAAGAAACAACAGCTTTGGCAACTTTTTCATGATCATTCCAGAAGCTCGAGTATCCTCTCCGAAGCATCGGATTTCAGTTCGAGCTTCAATTCAAGGTCTCCCCTTGATGACCTGGCCTTTGACTTTGCAAAACTTGGAAAATCATCATGGTCACAGAGGGTGCATCCAAAGCTGGTTCTCATTTCAGATTTTAGTCCTGCTATCGACGTCAAATGCTTATACCTGGCCTCTTCTGAGATTCTTGGAATTGGAATCTCCGGAACGACATATGCAGTTACAATGGATAATGGGGTAAGAATTGTGGTGAAGAGACTGAGGTTAATTAGTATATCTGAGCAGGATTTCAAGCGCCACATGGATATTGTTGGAAATGTTAGGCACGAGAATGTGGCTGCATTAAGGGCTTACTACTCGTCCAAAGACGAAAGGCTGATGCTGTATGATTATTACTGTAAAGGGAGCGTGTATGCATTGTTACATGGTGTCTTCAACTCTGCGACATCAATTGGTATGCCCGTGTACTTTATTATATAGTCATTGAAATACTAAATTCTTAGTTACAAGTTTGATAAAACTGCTTAATCAAAATTTCTGCCAATGTTATATCATACATAGATTCTGACTCCATCAGTCAAATGCATTACATACTAGTAGTTTCCAGAGTGCCTTTTACTTACATATTGGTTTCTTGGTTCAATCAAATTGTGAATGAACTTACGCGTATTCTAATGATTTCCAGGACGAAATCGTAAACCTCGGGCTGATGTGGACTGGGAAAGCAGACTAAAAATTGCGATTGGTGCAGCACGGGGTATTGCTGAAATACACAAACACAATGGTGGGAAGCTTGTCCATGGAAATATTATAGCATCCAATGTTTTTCTTAATCGTGATATGTATGGTTGTATATCAGATCTTGGTCTAACAAATCTGATAGCTACAAACAAATCCACGCTAACTGCACATTGCTATGCTCCCGAAGTAAAGAATACACAAAATGTGTCACAAGCATCAGATGTATATAGCTTTGGGATTCTGCTACTCGAACTTCTCACAAGAAAGTCCCCTGCATATGTTCCTTGTGGTCCTAAGCCTGTTAACCTAGTCAAGCTGGTTACTTCTGTAATAAACAGGATACGGGCTGCTAATGTATTTGATGCAGACCTGTTGAAGCATCCTACCATAAAAGAACAGATGGTTAAAATGTTTCAAATAGGAATGAGATGTGTCGAAAAATCGGTAATTAAGAGACCTAAGATGTCTGAAGTAGTGATGTTGTTGGAAGAAATTACTATGTTGAACCCTAAAAGTCAAATTACTCCTGTGAAAAGAAAACTTGTATTTTTTGAGAATGCTAACCCCGCATTTGACCTTGACGAAATGCTAAAGGCTTCTGCTGAGGTGCTTGGGAAAGGAACATTCGGGACTACTTACAAGGCAACATTTGAAGATGGAAGCTCAGTCGTGGTTAAGAGATTGAAGGATGTAATTGCGACTTACGAAGAGTTTCAGCAACATATGGAGATCACTGGAAGAATGAGGCACAAAAACATTAACGGATTGAGGGCCTACTACTTTTCGAGAGATGAAACTCTGTTGCTGTATGATTACCATAATCAGGACAGCGTCTCTGCTTTATTACATGGTACGTAGAACTAAAATTTTGGCCTGCGTTGATTTTTCATGTGAAGGATAATTTCACCAACAAAAGGTTCAAGTAAATGATCTTTGTTTAGTTACTTGGGCTTGCTTATATTTCCTTTGTCTAATGCTTGTTCTTATATCACAGTTCCCCAGTGATTTTATCAGATCCAACGAGCATAGGCACTTTTCTCATTTTAGGCACTAGGTAATGAACTAATGGAGTATGACTGAGTTAAAGACATCGCTCCTCTGATTTTATTTGTCATCATTTTATAATGACGAAGGCATCTTGTTTGACCTAATGACAGAAAACTCCAACTAACTTTCAAAATTACAAAATACCCCTGATGTTTGATTCATTGTTAAAATCTAACTGTAATAGGTTTGTAAATGGGTGTGGGTGGGGGTGTGGGATGGGGAGGTTTTGAAATACTTTTTGCTTATGAAATGGTATAGGTAAGACAATAAAATCTACGGGTAGAAAGTTCACTGAGTTTTTTTTTTGTTTGTTTTTTTAATTAGGTCACACCTCAAGGATACATTATGTAACTAATCCTAAACCTTTCTTAAACAAAAGAAAAATAAATAAAGGACATGGAGCGTTGATTATTAAACAAACATAATGGAGCCAGGTTCATGTTTGAAGGAAACCAGAACAAATATGATTCACATGCTGATAATAAGCCAATTTATATTAAAGTGAGCAAATTTATCGAAAGTTTGACAACCTCACTGAAGTATTTATTTCTTATCAGCTCTAGGCCTATGACAAATTACCTTTACTTATTCTGATGCAAGTAGTTGCTATTCTTGAAGGCACAACAACAGGTAGGGGTAAAACACTTTCAAAGTGGGAGACGAGACTGAATATCGCAGTTGGTGCAGCGAGGGGTATTGCCCACATCCACCTACAAGACGATCGGAAGTTTCTGCATGGAAATATAAAATCCTCAAACATTTTCCTCTACACACAGAAATACAGCATTGTCTCCGATGCTGGATTGGCAAAATTGTCGAGGCCCATCACACGATCACATATGCCAACTCCAGGCTACTGCGCCCCAGAAGTGAAAGACACGGCGAACGTGTCCCAAGCTTCTGATGTCTACAGCTTTGGAGTGGTGCTGCTTGAACTTCTCTCAGGAAAGCCAAATCAAATCACCAAGGATGATGGCGACGTCATCTCACTTGTTGACTGGATTCAATCTGTTGTTGTTCGTGAGGAATGGATGACTAAAGTGTTCGATTTGGAGATTCCGAGGCATGCATATATGGAGGAGGCAATGGTACAAGTATTGCAAATAGCAATGGACTGTGTTCGCGTTGTCCCCGAAGGCAGACCTAGGATGTCTGAAGTGGTGAAGATGTTGGAGGATATTAGTGGGGTCGAACCCGAAACAGGGGTGGAAGATACATGGGAGCAACCATTGGAATCAAGATTGGAGAGTTTATTGGACGATCTATTGCCCACACTCTGAGTATAAGTAGTGGTCATTCAAATAATTTGTTTCATTCTTAAAAATTAAAATCGGAATTTGTGAAATGTTTTCTTTTGTTCTCTCCTTTTATTGTTTCAGTTTTCCTATACAAGAGAACCCTATCTCCAATTTAGTTAGTCGTTGTTCTGTTAAATGTTTTAGTGCTCTCAGTCTCTGAACTTGGTTTACTAATCTACCTTCTTTGAGTAATTGGAGTATTTTGGAAGCCTTTTTGTCACCCTATTTGGTTTAATTTTGTTAGATCATCTTGTCATAAGTAGTGGTCTTTGCAACTATATCCTTCATATATTCACAAGATTTGTGTGTCTTTTTGTTTGTTTTCAGCGTGGTTGTTTCAACACTGCAAATCTTAGATCAACAAGGGGCTCCGTGTCTCACTTGCAAAGTCCAATAAAAATGGATCTTAGGTACTTATTTGCCCAATAAATATAAGGTACCTAAATGAGAGCGCGCCATTGCATTATTCAATCCTTAGAAAATGGATCCGACAGCAAAGCCCATCGGTTTCCGGTATTCGACCGTAAAATCAATCGTTGACAATCATGTATGTTTTCCATTATTTCAAGGATTAATTTATTACTCTCGTGTATTGCCCCCGAGTTGTTCGACGAATTTACCCAGTAAAGATTACCATCATTTTTGGTTGCTGTGCTAACTGCTTTGTAATGAAGATGATTTATTATCCAACTTTTCTGAAGCATTGACTTTTCGAAACAAAGTCAATGCCACGGCGTTAGAGTTTCAATAATTTAATACTGAAAGTGGTGGTGGTTTAAATCGTTTATATTTTAGCATTTTTTTTTTCATTCAATTTCAGAAAAGTTCCATCAAATTCTTCGTTAAAAGTTTGATAAGAGATTGCATTATTTATTTATGAATTTTCTGCACAAGCATTATTTATTTATGAATTTTCTGCACAAGCTTGCTTCTGATGTTTTCTATAACGAAAATTCAATTTCAAATGAAAATTGGACTAAATGCGACAATAAAAATTTAGGAAAAGTCTACGTTGCCTTCAGGGCATCATACTCTCACCTCCTCTTGCATTTATAACTGTAGATCTTTTAATATAAAAAATCTAAAATTGATCTAATGGTTACTATTAAACCACATGAAGTGAGGTATAGTGCTGTAAAGGTATCGTAGAAGTTCCCAAGAATTTAATTGGTGGATCAAATGTGTCACATTCGCTATTTAGTAAACCAAATTTGCCAAGCGATTGATCAATTGTCCATTTAGCCAAAAATATATTTAGAAAATTTAAATGAATATAACTTAATTGACAAAATAATTGATACATTCGTTAATTATTCAAATATAGGTTTTTGTTTATGTAAACAATATATTGAACAATTATAAATATAAAAAAGCTATTGAAAGAATTGACTGGTTCAACCTAATCTCTGCACCGATTTGGTGTTTTTCTTATTTCAAATCAATTTTTACCATAATATTTTCATCTTATATCCAACAACGTTTTTAGAATAATTGCTATCTTTTACAAAACATAATCTCCTTCGCCATGATGATTACAATGGGATAAAATAATTTTCTCGATACCCACCAATTCAAAATATCAAACTCGTTGTCGGCTTCAATTTCCCCCCAACATTCCATACTCAAAAGTCATTGTTAGATAAGCTTCAAGTTTTAGATAAGGGTTAGAATCGAATGAGTAACCCGAACGCCCCATTCGTGATTTTTTTTTTTTTTTTTTTCAAAAATCAAGAAATCCCTCAATTTCATCATTGCCACCACCACTTATACTAGGATTACCACTTCTAGTAGAATTGTCGCCCAAAAGTACTCATAGGAAGAGTACCATCAAAATTTATATTATATTATTTAAATATATCAAATAAAGACTTTTTCACATTTTGAATTATATTTTCAACGGAAGGATATTCAAACTCTTCAAACGGCAATAAAGTATCATAAGAACTGTTAAGATAAAGTTCTAAACCACTTTCTCTATTATTAGGATCTAATAATGTAGCAACTAAAAATATATTTGGAATGTAATAAAAATACCTCAACCATTTTGGTTTCATAAAAACTACATATTCTTCCGATTCATTTTTCATGCACTCCCTAAAGATGAATGCAATTTTAACACAATATTCAACAACAATGTGAGAAGTAGGATAATAAACATCGGAAAATAAATTAGAATAATCATCAAACACCTTTAAAAGTTTTTTCAAATAATTATATGTAATCCATTGGTTTGTATATAACATAATTCCAGTTTGTTGTTGGCTAAAAAATGAACAAAATAACTCTCTATATGAACATGTATCTTTCAATATTATATGTAGAGTTTCAACTAGGCACATCGGTTAAGATTTTTTTTCTTCAAACCCATTTTCCTTACAAATCTCACCATTTTATTTCCATGAATACACATGACTGCCGTTTTAATAGGAGAAAGCTCAATTTTCAAAGCATTCAAACCATCTTGAGCACACAAATTCAAAATATGACATATACATCTAATATGACAAAACAAGCCACCAATAGATGGTTTACAAATACTAATAAGTTCATTAATACTATTAGGAGTTGCATTCTCAAATGAAATAAAAATATTTTTTCAACTAGACCATATTCTTGACAAATCATATGAATTAATTGACCAATATTATGTGCATTATGAGGAGGTTTAAAACCTTTAAATGCAAGCAAACGTTTATGTAAAGCCCATGACTTATCAACCCAATGACATGTAACACCCATATAAGAGTTTTGTTCCTAATGATCACTCTAAACATCCGAGCAAATTGAAACTTTATTTGGTAAATTAGAAAATTCATCACATAAGTTTAACTTATATTCATCAATAACTTTTTAATATCACGAGTAACGGTAGATCGTGAGACTCTCGTACTCGAGGGATTAAAAGAAAGTTGGGTGAGCTTTTCATATAAATCATCATTGACAAAGTTAAAAGGAAAAGACCTAGAAAAAATAAATTTTGCCAATTCCTTTTTATGAGTAGAGTTGGAATATGTAAATAAAGAAGAGGAGTTTATACTTACTTGTCCTACTTGTAGTTGCGTTCGAGTCTTATCGACATCGGCTTTGTTGAGGTTTTTGTTGTTAAGATGGTTCCATATATTTCCATATCTTCCCCCCTTCTAGGAATTAGTAAGATGGTGTAAAATAGTTCCAATTGACACGGTACCTCTTTCTTCGTAAGTTAATAGACCCCTAACACCTTTTGATAGGAAAATTAGAAAACTAAAGACCATTTGGTCATCGTAACAGAAACTAAACTGCCAAAATGAATTGAGGTAATTTTACCTTAAAAAAATATAAGAGGTAGCAAAAATCTAAAAATAATTAAAGAAAATGGATATAAAAATGTTTTGAACCTTACAATATTTTTGTTGGATAATTGGAGTAGTGGTGGCGGTCCACTCTCTGGCGGAATGGCAGAGTTGTGGAAGAGAGCTGACGATAGAATGAAGGAAGCGGAGGGCTCATTTCAAGGGTTAAAAATTAAAACTACAAACGGTACTACAAAGTTGGGTATGGGAAATTCGGAAGTCTTTATCTGGAGGAGCCGCCTACGTGAGCTGGTGGAGGCGGATGTGGAATGGTGGAGACAAAATGGACAGGGCTGAATTTAGGGGATAAGGATAGAAAGCTTATAGCTGGGGGTAGGTGGAACTAAGAATTGTTATCTATATGTATTTTCATATAAAACAATTTCTATATAAATTTTATACTTATATATATATATAAAGTGACTAAAGTGTGGTGNATGAGGCGGCGCAGGCATCGGGTTGTAAGCAGCAGCATCTGGTCCTCCATGGTGGATGCAACTGGAAGGTTCTATCCGACAAGGCACAATTGTTGGGCTTCGAGTTTTGGGCTGATTTATGGGCTTCTCAGATTCGACACGGAGAGGATAGCGTCTCTTGGGTTTTGAATTTTCGGTGAAGGCATATCGATGTCAATTATGGATTTGGTGGATATTGGACAAGGGTGGTTTTTTCTGGGTTCGGGTCTAGATTTGGGTTACGAGTGCTTTCTCAGCCTTAGGTTTGGCCCGGTGTAAGTTGGCTTAGACTTCTGACTGATATGGTTGTTCTGGGTTTAGCAGCGATAAGGCTGCATCACGGGTTAGCGACCTTCACCGGGTTTCTCTGATTTGGTAACCAACTTAGTAGCGATTGAGATATTACTCATTGGAGTTGAAAATAAGGCCACAAATTTGATGAACTTTGGCTATGGTTTACGTTCGGTTTCACGCCTGTGATCGAGGAGATTTTGTGGTCTCCTTATTTCTTTCTCCTCTTTTGATTGTTTGGAATGGGGCTAAGTTTCTGGCAATTTCACACCGAGGTTGTTAATGTTCGGGTAAGGGTCGACTAGATTTGAATATGGTTTTGTATTGTTATTGGGATTGGCTTTATTGAGGTTTAGATAAGGACTTCTGATATGAAACTCAACCAAGTTTGAACATGTATTGTTGATGACAAAATTAATTTAGCCATGTATTATGTTTTAACTCTTAATTATCACCGTTAATACGATCATGGTTCCTATTCAAATCCTACTATGTACCTAGACATGTAAGGGAAAGAAAATGCTAAAAACTGATATTTGCAAATTGATATTCATCTAAAATATTACATATTATAAGGTGGGCCATCTAGAATGCCTTTGAGCTTAATCAAGAGGCCAATAATAAAATAACTGAAAGCCATATAAATATTTTTTGCCCAAAATACAATATGTTGTGCTTCAAATAAAAGATCCATTGAACTACTTGCAAAATAATAATTTATAAAAGAATTTTAAAGGTAGAAAAAATGTGAGTTTAACCATTCATCTAATTTTATTAATGGTAAAAATTTGTCCCTATATTCTTAAATAAGAACTAAGTTCTCATTTCAACTTAATCATTATATCTCCCCTATATATTAATGCAAAATCCTCCTATTCTATGTGCCTCTTTCTCATGCTTTGTTAGCTTAAAAAAAATTATGGTGTTTCGATGTCATCCGAGCCTAATATTTACCTAATTTAGTAATTCTCTTATATTATATTTTACCTAATTTAATATTTTACTAATATTATATTTTGACTAATTCAAAATTTCCTTTTATTACATGTTACTTAATTTAGATTTTTCTTTAACATATTTTTTCTAATTCAATATATTACTTTTATTCTTATATAAAAATATAAATAAGTTATATCTAATTAGAAAAAGTCTATATAAGTTGAATTAATTTTTATTTATAATAAAAGTTGAAATGGTTTTATTAGAATTTTAAATGTTTATTTATGAAAAATATGAGTTATAAAAGAAAATAAATATATACTTAAATTACTTTATCTAATCCTAATATAATGAATTGAAAATAACATTAAAAATATAAATGAAAAACTATTGTTACTCCAAAAAAAAAAAAGAGGGAAACAAAAAAGATAAAATATAATAACAATAAATTATTACGCCTAGGGAATAAATATTAAATATATTCTAAATTTCTTTATATTATCTCAATATAATGCATTTGATACACCACATTATATATATTATAGATTTTAATTTCTTATATCACATATTCATATATGACACGTGGGTGTTGTATGTTTTATATTTTTTCAAACTCAATTTTCTACGGGTTTCTCCGTTAAGTTTAGGGTATTTTGAGTTAATTTACACCTATTTTCATGACTCACGGTAAAAAAAAAAAAATTAAAAAATTCTTTATTATGAAAATCAATCTTACTATAATTAGAAAAATTAATGTTCTGATTTGTGTGTATTGTGAAAAATAATATTCATATAAGTAGAACAAATAATATTACGATTTGTATATACCATTTTTAATATTATTATTTTAGTATTTTTAATGAATATTGTTTTTTTTTTCAAATCCTGCATAAAATACAGGTGTTAAACTAGTATATATATATATATATATATATATATATATATATATATATATATATATATATATATATATAAGAACTAGTTTAACAACCGTGTATTACACGAGATTTATAAAAAACTAAATATAAAAAATATTTGTCAAAACTACAAAGCACAAAGTTTTAAATTTAAAATAAAAAATTGAAAGGATATGTTCTCAACCCGTGCCCTGTTCAATTTATTAATTAATATAATTATTAATTAATATTATATTTTAATATTTATATTAAATTCGTTAATAATTATATTTACATACTTATAAAAATTCAAAAGATGTCACATTTTCAACCCGTCTCTAATATATATTAATTAATTATTATTAACTCATTTATATTTTTATGTTTAGATTAATTTTATTAATAATTATAGTTAGATACTTTGAGAATTTCAAAAGGTGTCATACTCCTAAGTGTTCTCCCATTGTGCCATTGTCTAATAAATATTAATTAATTATTATTATATTTCTTTTATATTTAGATTGAATTCATTAGTAATATTTAGTTACATACTCCGATTGTTGCAAATATATCACAATCTACCTATACAGAGTATTTAAAATTTCAAATATATATTATTTCAACTTTTCTTATAAATATAGTTTATTTATTTATTTTCATAAATAATTTTTTTTTATAATTAAAATTATTTCATAAGTAACTTGTCTTTTAATTAAAATAATTAATTTATATTTTTCTCTACTAATTATATATGACTTATTTATATTTTTATATTAGAGTATAAAAGAATGTTATTGAATTAGACAAAATATAATAAAAGAAAACTATTAAGTTAGGCTAGATATCATAAAAAGAAAATATTAAATTAGGCAAGATACAATAAAAGAAAATTATTAAATTAGATATATATTAGGCTAGGATGACACATAAGTAACCGAAGCACCAAAATTCTAATTATCCAAGCGAAGCAAACACATAAATTATGAGGATTTTGCATTAATATATACTTGTTTAACACGTGTATTACACGGGACTTATCAAAAGATAAATATAAAAAATATTTGTGATAATTACTGAATTTCAAATCTAAAATAAAAAACTAAAATAATTATGCCCAACTCGTGCCTTGTATATGTCTAATATATTTATTAATTATTATAAATATAAAATAATTTTGTATTTGATGTTTAGATTAAATTCATTAATAATCTTAGTTACATACTTACAAAAAATCGAAAGGCATCACATTCTAAACGCGTGTCTAATATCTATTTTATTAATTATTATTATTAAATCATTAAGTCATTTTATATATTAATGTTTAGAATAAATTATTTAATAATTATTAGTTACATACTTTTGGATATTCAAAAGATGCCATACACTTAAACCGTGTCGTATTGCACTGGTGTCTAATTAATTATTATTAATTATCTGTATATAACTTAATATTTTTATGTTTAGATTGAATATATTACTAATATTTAGTCACATAATTAGATTATTACAAATAACTTATTATTTTGACCTATACAGAATATTTAAAACTTCAAAAATAAAATTATTTTAAATTCTATTATCAATAAAACTTATTTAATTATTTTTATAATAAAATTTTTTTTTATAATTAAAATTATTTCATATGTAGTTTGTCTTTTAATTTAAATATTATCTACTAATTATATATGACTTGTTTATATTTTTATATTAGTAGAATCAAAGGAAAGTATTATATAAGGAAAAATATAATAAAACATTAAATTAGGTAAGATATAATAAAAAGAAAAGTATTAAATTTGGTAAATATGCCCGGATGACACATAAGCAACCGAAGCACCATAATTTTTTATTTGCTAAACGAAACATACGAAGCTGACACATAAGTTAAAAGGATTTTGCATTAGTATATAGGGTTGATGTGCCAAGATTGACCGGGGCGAGTCAATAACAATACTTGGTTCTCAAGACAGGGCGGGTCCATCTGACCCAAAATGCCTCGGGTCGGGGGGCCATATTACCATCTAATAAAAGATAACACCCTATACATTTTCCCTTTTGTGAGAGAATGTCGGTTGATCAAGTCCACTTTTGTTTGTATTTGATTAAGTGATCTATAGGATATTTTTGACTTTCAATAAAAAGAACTACAATTTTGGTCGTACGAAAATAGAGGGAAAAATGTTTAACCTTAAATATTTTATTTAGCAATTTTATTGCATAAATGTTTGTTTTCTATGCGATTTTAATTCCGTAGATTAATGGGTGACATGATTTGTCGTTTAGATTTTATATGTGCCAGTTTTGATGCTATAGATTTTGGTTTGTATTCAATTTTGTGTTGTGCTGTATTACTCAAGAATGCATATCTCAACAATTCACTTTTCTCGGGATTCGCACATAATTACAACTTATGATGCATTAGGATTGGTTCAGTGGGGCTTCATCTTCGGAAGCAGAGATTCAGAGAACGCGATGGTACCCAATCCAGTAAGCTCGCAATTGCACATTCAATTCTTAGAAAATTGCTTCAACAGCAAAGTCCATCTGTTTCCGGTGGGCGAGCCTTTCTGTTTGCTTCCGGAACATTGGGGATTTGACGAACTAGACACCGGTATGCATTTTTCTTCTCGTAATTTTCCATTTACCAAACATGATCCGAAGATTAATTTGTAAATTAGTTTTTGTGTAATCCCCCCCAGTTGTTCGACGAGTTTAATCAGTGAAAATCACTATTCTTTTTTGGTTGCTGTTAAATGTTTTGTAAATAAAATAATTAATGTACTTGCCAACCGCGTCAGAGTTATTGATGACCGCGACAATTTTTGTTTATTTACTCATTTTCTCGGAGAACGGATTGAGAAACTTCCGACAAGTCAACGTCAACGCACACATAAAGATTGGGAGTCCACGTTTGAATTTCACTAATTGAATACCGAAAGAGATGACTTTAATCCATCCTTTTGATCAATTACCGAATATCATTTTCAGTGGCAGCATTTAAAAAAAAAATGTCTGCAATATATGATAACTGGGAGAGGTTGGTTGCTGCTGTTTTGAAGAAACAACAGCTCTGGCAACTTTTCCATGATCATTCCAGGAGCCCCAGTGTACTCTCCGAAGCATCGGATTTCAGTTCGAGCTTCAACTTGAGGTTTTCCCTTGATGACCTGGCGGTTGACTTTGCAAGACCTGAAAGTTCCTCAAGGACTCATAGAGTGTTTCCGAAGCTGGTTTTTGTTTCAGATTTTAGTCCTGCTATCGACGTCAAAGATGTACGCCTGGCTTCTGCTGAGTTACTTGGCAGGGGGGCCTTCGGGGCTGCGTACGTGGCTGCAATGGATGACGGCGGCAAAATCGTTGTGAAGAGGCTCAATTCGATGGGCATTTCGGAAACGGAGTTCGATCGTCACATGGCAATTGTTGGAGGAGTTAAGCACAAGAACGTGGATGCACTAAGGGCTTACTATTCTTCGGAAGATGAAAGGCTCATGCTGTATGATTATTACAGTTCGGGGAGCGTGTATGCATTATTACATGGTATGTTGAGCTCTGCAACTTCAATTGATATGGGTGGTTACTTTACTCGAGTGAAGAAGGAATATATAATAGTTTATCAAATTATTCATTTCGGTTTGGTATGAGTTGCACTATATAATTATGAATGTTCTGTAAATATCTGATGACCGCATTCCGATTAATTAATGCAAATTCAGCTGGGGTGACTGGAAATATACATTATTTCCTACCTAGTTTATTTGGTGTGGAAGGGTTAGGTTGTGCTTCATCAGTCGAATGGATAGAGTAGGTGATAACGGATTTAAAGATATCAATACTCCATTGTCGAGTCTATTCCTAGTAGGTGAAAAGTGAATGTGATTGATCCAACGGTTATTCTGATGTTTTCAGGATGTAATGGTGAACGTCGGGCTCATGTAGACTGGGAAAGCAGACTGAAAATAGCGGTCGGGGCAGCGTGGGGTATTGCTGAAATACATAAGCATAATGGTGGGAAGCTTGTCCATGGAAACATAAAAACGTCAAACATCTTTCGTAATCCTGACCAGTATGGTTGTGTGTCAGATCTTGGTCCTACAAACTTGATAAAAACGTCATTCGTGCCAGGCGCACATTGCTATGCTCCGGAATCCAAGAGAACTAAGTTTGTGTTCCAATCCTCAGATGTATATAGCTTTGGGGTTTTGCTTCTTGAACTTCTCACTAGAAAGCCCTCTGTTCACGTCCCTGGTGGTCCTGAGGCTGTTGACCTAGTCAAGCTGGTTACTTCTATAAGAAACTGGGTGAGGCCTGCTAATGTATTTGATGCAGATCTGTTGCAGCATCCTACGGTAAAAGATGAGATGGTCAAAATGTTGCGAATAGGAATGAAATGTGTAGAAAAATCGATAGAGAAGAGACCTAAGATGTCTGAAGTAGTAAAGATGTTGGAGGAAATTAGTTTGCTGAACCCTAGCAGTTCTACTTCTGTTGCAACAAAACTTATATATATTGAGGATGCTAACCCCATATTTGATCTCGTGGATGTGTTAAGGGCTTCTTCTGATGTGATTGGGAAAGGAACATTTGGGACTTCTTACAAGGTCATGGTTGAAGATGAAAACATAATTATGGTTAAGACATTGAGTGATGTAAATGTTACATTTATAGATTTTCAGCAACAGATGGAGATTATTGGAAGAGTGAGGCACGGAAATGTTGACAAAGTGAGGGCCTTCTGCTTTTCGTCAAATCAAAAGTTTTTGGTGTATAATTACCATGATCACGACAGTGTATCTGCTTTGCTACATGGTACGTAAAACTAAAATTTTGGGGCAGCAGGCCTGCTTGTTTTTTATAGGAATTATAATTTCACTTACAAATTTTTTTAAGCATATGATCTTGCCACTTCCGTTGTTAACTGGAGTTAAACTTAATACATGAAGTTAGATATTCTCTGAACCATCATATATTTGAAGTTATGAACCTTTGACTGCATTCTGATTAAATTTGCGAGTTCCTTAAGTGTATAAATCACAATTCCTGAATTCCATATTCGTATTTTTTACATTATGAGAAGTTGATCTTGTATCTGAATGTGGTATTACTATAAATGCACTTTCTCCAATTTTGCAGGCAAAATAGGTACTGGTAGGACACCGTTAGACTGGGACACCAGGCTAAAAATCGCAGTTGGTGCGGCACGGGGTATTGCCCACGTCCACAAACAAGATGGTCAGAAGCTCGTGCACGGAAATGTAAAATCCTCAAACATCTTCATCAATGGACAAAACTACGGCATTGTCTCTGATGTTGGATTGGCAAAACTGACGAGTCCCGTTAGACAATCACGTATCCAAAGTCCAGGATACTGTGCCCCTGAAGTCACAGACACTAGGAGAGTGTCCCAAGCTTCTGACGTCTACAGCTTTGGAATCTTTCTGCTTGAACTTCTCTCTCGGAAACCATCTCAAACCACGACAGATGATGGAAAGGTCGTCCCGCTAGTTAACTGGATTCGATCCGTTGATCGTGATCAATGGACTGCTGAAGTGTTTGACTTAGAGCTTCTAATGTACGAAAATGAGGATGAGGCAATGGTACAACTGTTGCAAATAGCATTGGATTGTATTAGCACACTCCCCGAACGCAGACCTAAGATGTCTGAAGTGGTGAAGATGTTGGAGGAAATTAGTGGGATCGAACCATTAAGTGAGTCAGGGTTGGAAGATACATTGGAGCAACAATTATCCTCAGAATCAAGATTGGAAGATCTATTGGAGGATCTGCTGCCAACATTAACACATTATAAGTAGCGGTCACTGGGTCATGATCATATAGTCTTTCAGATTGGAAACTCATGAAAAAGTTCTCTAGTTTTTTCTTGTCATTGGTCATTAAGAATTCATTTCATCTTCAAGATTCAAACTTGTGTAAAGTTTTCTAGTTTTTTCTCCTTCAGTCGTAAGTATAATACTTTCTTGGGCAGTTGGCGTGTTGTCTTTAGCTTTTCATTCCCAGTCTCCCTGAATTTGGTCCACAAATCTGAGTTGAATGAGTATTTTATGGATGCCTTTTTGTCACCATCTTTGATCTATACTTGGTAGAATTGGCTGCAGTTTTTGTTGTATGGTAAGTCTTCATGTACTGCTTGCTTATTTGGTAAGCTAGTTAATGCATGAGTTTGTGTGGATCTGCAGTGCACTTCAGCTGGGGTCGATTTTTCTCACGTGGTTTGTTTTTCTCATCCCAAATGGACATGAACTTATAAGCTATGCAGGTAGTTATGACTAGTACACATAAATGGATAACAGTAGTTGGTCAATTGGGGTATTGCTAAATGCTGATATAGGAATTCAATATTTGATATGGTTGACAGTAGGTTAATTGCAAAATTTTCCCTTGAGATTTATTTTATTGCAACGAACCCCAGCTACTATCAGAATTACAAGCACCCCCTTGATATTTGTCATTTGTCTCCATTTCATAAATTGCATTGAGGATTTGTTAAGAACCCGAGATTTGAGCTAGCTGCTCGCGAGCGGCTGACGAGCAACTCGACTCATTTATAGCCCCTAGCCCAAAGTCATGTGCATCTCAAATCTGGGATGACACTGGACCACTCCATTGTCTGCTTCAAAATTCTAACACAATCTCCTTAGAGCTCCATTGGTGGGCTGACACTCATCATTCTCAGCCCAACATACTCCAATTTAACCTGCAGTAGAAAAGAAATATTGAAGTATAAGAACATGAAACAATGATAAGGCGCAAAACTAACAAGTGCAATGAATTCTAAATCATAAACACAGTGAACCATAAAATTCACGCACTATTTTCGACTCATCAAATACGAAGTTCAGAAATTAAAGCGTAACAAAAAGTTTGAGATGTAATGTGTAATTAACCTAAAATAAAAGAGTTAAAGCTGCCCTTTTTTTTTTACACCGATAACACAGAAAATTCAATCACCAATTAACTTTAAAATAAAATGAGGGATCCGATGAGTTCCATCACAAATCCAATTTCAAATCATCCCAAAATAAAAAATCCAACTAATAGTAACAAGGTTCAATCTTGATTAAAAATCAAAATCATGACAATAATTCATCCAAATAAAAAGAACAACTCCCTGATTCAATACCATCCGCTTGCCGACGGCACATGGGACACGAATTGCGCCTTTCCAACCATCCAACAATACAATAGGTATGAAAAGCATGCCCACACCCAAGCAACGATACTTGAGCTCCAACGGTCGGGTTACGCAAACAAATAGGACACAATGACCACTTGTCAGCATCTTCTACTCTAATAGTGTCCAGTTTATGCCTCAAGAAATGCAAAATGTTCAGTTTGACAATTTTTAAATTGGGGGCCCCATTCTTCCGGGGCAACTCTCTATATAGCGGGCAAAGGTTGATCGGGTACAAATTTTCTCTCTTGATGGCCCTATCAGTGATGGCAGCAATAGATCCATCATCCTCCGTCTGGACCGTGCAAACGTTTAGATTCACAACAACACCAATTGTGCCATATTTAGGGTTAGGGAGAAACAGGTTGGCAAAAGCCAAGGACTTGCGAACAAACTCTTGGATTTCATCATCAGACATCCAGTAATCTTTGAGTCTACGACCCATGGCGACTTTCAAATAGCTTTCGTCATCAGATGCATCTGATAGCGCTCGGATTTCATCATCATCGGACATCCAGAAATCCATGTTGAGTTTAAAATCTGACCCGATTGTAGCTATAGCAAAACTCTCTGAGCCAATTATCAAATCGTAGGGGCCATCATAAACATAAATCGCTTTTGCTACGAAATTAGTTCTAATCTCAAACAGAGTCTTCTTCTCCAAATTTAACGAACTAAACTTTCGAATTGTGGCATTATCCGTATCATACTCTAGGATTATGTCATCATCTCTTTCAAAAGAGTAATGATATTCAAATCCCGTTCTACTGCCCATCGACGATTGGATTTGTCAAACGAGGAAATTAGGGTTTCAGAAAAGAGAACAAGACAATTAGGGGAAAGATAAAAAGCATTATAGTTCTGAGAGAGGATAAGATATACACACTATTAATTACCATATTAGTGCACCGCCGCTCTATTAACAACTAACAAAGCCTTATTCGGCCCGGATTAGTGTTGGGATTTTCTCATTTTCTAATGCGGGACAATGAAGGTTTCTACTTTCTATTAAGCTATGCGACGAGGCTAGGCTGGCAGATGATTGTGCCAAGTTGGCTCGAAATTTACTTAATGGGCCAAGACATGTAACATAATTGGGTCGGATCGAGTTGGCTCGAATAATCTTTGAACTGCAGCATTTCTACCCCAACTCGACCCCGTACAATTATTTTTTTACTATTTTCGTCTCAAAATAATTTTTGTTTTAGAATATTTCACTTAAATTAAGAAATTTTGTAAAAGTAACTGATGTACCTTATTTAATATAGAAATATTTTATATTTACAACACTTATTTGAAGATATCAAAACATAGTTTATAAATAATAAATAAAGGTAACTTTGGATGTTTAGCCTAAAATTACTTTGAATTTCTAACACGATAATTATTTAGCAAAATATAGAGAATGAAATTATAATTATTTTGGAACAGATAGTATATTAATTAGTAATTGGATCAGCTCAAACATTAGGTTGTATTTAGGCTTGCACAGGATCTGGAGATTGTCGAACCCGAACCGATATTCATTGACCTTATGATTTTTCCGAATCAAGCCTTTGCAGAATTTTTTTTTATGATATGGTTGTGGTATATTTTTTAATATTGTTTAATACCCATTGCAAGAACCATTCTGAACCAAAAAACTGAAACTAAAACCGATTTTCAAGAGTTTTATTTATGTATACATATATTATTTTAATCATATATTTTGAAAAGGAATTTACTTCAAATTCTTGAAATAATTACTGCTATGATATTTTGATATTTAAGTTTCTATCTTGAATAACTACACGATTATGAAGTTTACTTCCATATTTACAATTTAATTATTACATTTTCACCTAATTAATATATTATAATATTTAAACATAGTATAAATTTAATATGTTCGCTTTCTTTTTAATATGTAGTGGTTAAAAAGTAGAAGATAAATCTCGAATAACTTGAAAGGTTAAGGGTTCGAACTCTTGTCAATACTCTTGTAAAAGCTTAGTAGTATCATCTGAACTACAAACTCGTGGTTAACATTTTCGTTTTTATTTTTGTTCATATTTAGTTATTTTTTTATTTCATTTTAGTTTAATTTAAAACATTTAGTTTAGTTTGGATTTTTAATTAGGCATATACTCCCTCTTTTTCACAATATAAGTCGTTTTCGAAAAAAAACACACTTATTAAGAAACCTAGATAAATGAGTAAATACTTAATTTTTTATTTTCGTAAACTACCCAACTTCCTTTTATCTTACTCTCTCTCCTCAAATATCTTAGTTTTCAATTCACTTTTTACCTTTTTCTTTCCCTCTCCTCAAACATCTCAATTTCCAATTCACTTTTTACCTTTTTTTTTTTCTCCCTCTTCTCCTAAATTTGTGTGAAAAAAGCAAAACGACTTATATTGTTAAACAAGAATTTTACTCTAAAACGACTTATATTGTGAAACGGGGAGAGTAAGATTTATATTGATTCTCTTAACTAGTCATGCATAACCGATTACGATTAACCACCGAACTATCGGTTTCATTTCGTGGGTTCACAATTAAAAATGGAACCATGAATAGGTTTTTGGAGGTTCAATTTTAAATTGGGAAAACCTCAAACCGTGAACCGTTAGTTTTCAATTTTCACAAAAAATAAAAGAAAAGAAAAAAAAAATCAACGGCCGAGATTAAATTAACCAACAGTAAAAAAAAATTGGCTAACCGGTGGTTACGGACCAAATCGGCAGTTACAAATCGTAATCGTAACTGATACAAACTAAAACCAAAACAAGTTTTTGTCCAATTCGATTACGATTATGGAAAAAATGGTTAAAAATAGATGATTTGAACTGTTTGTGCACGTCTACTCATAACCGAACGAAATCCAATATCTAAAGAACCAAAATCCAAAACGAATCTTCCTGAATTCCTTGTAAAATTCTAGAGATTCAATATTATAAATCTCTAAATTTTGATATGGTTATTGAGATTTGTTAAATCCTCGAACAATTATAACCGCACACACCCATAAACCAAATTGAATCATGGGCCATGAGCTGCCAAATAATCACCCAATCCAACTAAAAAAAATCGTTAAATACCGACGGGTTATACCAATGGTCATGAACTCGTCCGCATATATTGACGGCTAGCCAACGACCCCTAATTACCGATGGGCCACCACCATCATCTCATCGCCACCTCAAGGTTAGTTCAACTTGTTCTTTTTTTTATCTTTTTTTTAAATGTTAATTTAGATAATCGTGGGTTTATTTCAAAACATATGATTATTTTTTGGCTTAATTAGTAATTAATTCAGAAAATGGGGTTAAATTAATATTATTTAGGATTATGAATTAGGGTTTAGGTTCAGAATTAGGGTTCAATTAGGTTTGAACATTATATTTGACTTTGGGTTGATTAGCAGTTGCTTCGAAAATTAGGGATTAATTAGAATTTTTTAAAAAATTAGGTTCGAATCAATTATTTTGATAATTAAGGTAATTTTAAAAATTAGGTTCAATTGTACTTATTTGGCTTAGTAATTATTTTGGAAACTAAGTTAGATTAGAGGTTGATTATGAATTATTTCGAAAAAAAATTGGGTTGTGAACTATAATTATTTAGTTAATGAGCGCGGATATAGAGACCCAAAAGATTTATTAATTTACCCCAATTATTTTATTTTTTTTACAAAAATGCCAAGATTACCCCCTTTAACTTTAAAAATACAATCTTCTTCTTCAACCTCCATTACCACCCCATGTCACCACTGTCGCTACCACCACTGCCATCACCATCGCCGCCATTCGCCGTCTTCGTCAGCGATGGCCACTGAAGTGAAAACACACACACGTACACACATTCCACCATGTCACAATTACATGAAAAAGAAAAAAAAAGATGTCAAAACATGCGTTCGGACCAAATTTTCAAACGCGTTCGAAAAACCAGTAATGAACATGCTCATGGCGTTCGAACGCCAAGACGCACATTCAAACTTTATTTCCGAACGCGTTCGAAAATCTAGTCCGAACGTGTTCGAAAAATCAGTAATGAACCATGCTCATGGCGTTCTAAATTCTGGTTCGAACGCTAGGAAGCACACTCGAAAATTACTTTTGAAAGCATCGAGTTTCCTTTTTTTTTCTCTTCTTCGGTGGAGATAACGATGGCGGTGGATGTGTCAGCTGCAGTACGAAGGCACGACCATAACACACTTTTCTTTCTTTCTTTCTTTCTTTTTTTGTTCTTCCATGGATTCCGTGGTAGCGACAACGACAGAGGTAGCGACAACAGCAGTGGGTAGTGGCGACGCGACGGAGGTGACAACAGTAGGGGCGGCAGTGACGACGACGGTAGGGGGTGATGGTGGTGGGCTGAAGAAGATAAAGTTTAGTTTGGGGTGTTTATAGTTTGAGAGTAGTTTTGATATATTTGTGAAATATTTTTTAATTGGGGTGAACTAATAAATTTTCGGGTTGCGTATATCCGCACCCTTAGTTACTTAGGGTTGTTTTCAAAAATTATGATTAATTTAGAGGTTAATTATGAATTATTTTAGAAATGTGGGCTCGATTGTAATTATTTAGTTAATTAAGGTTGCTTTTGAAATGTAGGATTAATTAGGAGTTGTTTACATAAGAATGATTAATTATAGTGGGGTTTTTTAATGATATTTTGTTTCATTATACCATGAGTTCACGTTTTATATAATTTATTTGTATGAGTATTTATAGATTTATTTGTGTTGTGATTATTCTATTTTATGTACTTGGTGTTATGATTGGTTGGTGTTATGGTGACGTGGTTTATGGCGCCGACCGATTTTTCCTCCAATAATGGATTTTAATAAGTTTCAAAATGTGGTGGCGGTTTTAAATGACTTGGTGATCGGTGAATGTTGTGTTTAATATGTGTGTGTGTGTGTGTGTGTGTGTGTCTATGTCTGTTTCGAATTGTGAGTTTGAATGTGTGTAACTTATTAAATTATTGAATGTTGTGGTTCACAAACCAACAAACTTTGTTAGTAATACATTGATTATCGACGGATCGATTATGTTCTTCTTTCCACACTCAAACGCCTTACTTTAGAACCGTTTGAGATTTAGTATCAAATTTAAAGTTTGATACTAAATATATAATTGTCCACTTGTTTGGACAATTTGTGAATGTGATTCTTAGCACATATATATATTTTGTAAATTTTTGAATTCCAGTTTCTATCTCTACTTTGTTTTCGAGTGCACTACAATATATATGTATTTAGAGAACTAAGAGAAGGTGTTGACCAAATTTTCAGGCCCTCAAAATACATACTAAGATAATTTTATTACTAAAAATCACATTCTTGAATGGGATATGACACTTACCAAAAATTCACACTGCTCACTTAGAAGATAAATCACCGACAGGACCAGAATCGCCCCTTCTTTCAAAGAGAATTTCAAAACGAATGAGATATGAATAGATCTTAGGGTGATCCTTTTGTCGACAGATGCTCTATAATTCAATCAACTTGTATCACTCATTATTTATGATTATATATTAATTAATTATAATTGGAAATCATAAGATGGGTTCTGATCGTAGTTGAATGTACAAACAGAGGGTGGGCGGTTACCTATCCAATGCGTTCGTGTAAGGGTTGAGAGTTTCATTCAATTTGCACTGACGCATCATACAATGAAGGGTGGGGAAATTGAAGTGTCTTGTATTCATTCTAAATGTAGGAATTGTAGTTACCACGATGTTAAGTATGGATTCGTACCAGATTACTATTTGGACTTTTCTTGGTGAAACAGATATTGGCTCGCATCATGTTGACCTTGAAGTTCATGTTGGAGGATCATCTTACGTTGCTCCTAAAGAATCCTCAAACACATACATCAATATGGTTCACGTTGTAGCATATCCCAACTTTTATGTGGTTGCTGATGTAGAATAATAGTTTAATCCTGAGTCCTAGAAGTTATACGACATGTTGAGAATGTGAAATCAGTCTTTGTATCCCGTGTGCGAGAAATATTCTCAATTATCTCTAGTTGTCCATCTCATGACTTTAAAGTCAAAGAATCGCATAGCTCATAAGTATTATAATCAAGTACTCGTTCTAATCAAAGATGTTGTGCCAAAAGTTAATCATGTATCATATAACTTCTACAAAAATAAGAATTTATTGAGGGGTATGGGCTTACCGATCGAAAAGATTGTTGCCTAAAAAATTGTATAATCCACCAGAGAGATGATTATGATCTGACCAATTGCAAGTTTTGTAATCAACCTCATTTTAAACACGCTAAGCACGGAAAATAAAATTGATAGAAGGTCAATGTTGCGTACAAGAAGATGTATGATTATTCATTAACTTCCTATTTTCAAAGGTTGTGTGAATCTACAACAACTGCAAAGAACATGAGGTGGCATGTAGAACATATTGTTGGTGATAGTGTCATGCGTTACTCGTCATATTTAGAGGTCTGAAAATACTTCAATCAAACTCCTCTAGAGTTTTCCGCCGAAGTTGAGATATATTAATATTGGGCCTTTGCATGGATGGCTTTCAACCTATTGAAAGTTTTGGGATGCAATATTCTTCGTGAACGGTGATAGTCACACCATTCAACTTGCCTCCATGGATGTATATAAAAGAATAATACATGTTTCTAAGTGTTCTTGTTCAAGACTCCAAAATTTCTAAGGATAAGTTGGATGTTTTTCTATATTCTCTAATCTCCAAGTTGAATCAGTTATGAACGGTTGGTGTACCCACATGCAATATCTATAAAAACATATAACTTTCAATTACGAGCAGCCTTATGTAGATAATTAGCAATTTTATTGCCCACTCCTTGTTGTCTTGTTGGGGTATGGTTGGGAGGACGACTTGTCCATATTACATGGAATGTCCGAATGCATTTAGTCTCAAGTGTAGTGGGAAGAAATCTTCATTTGATAATAATCAGAAGTTTCTTGATTATGGTCATCCTTTTTGAAAAGACGGACAAAATTTTGGAAAAACAAAAGGGTGAAGACTATGTTGCTGAGTGTCCGGCTAGGAACGGAGATTCTGGCAGAGATAGAAAGCTTGGGGTGTTAATGGACACATATCCAAATCAACTGATTGGAGGAAAAGAAGCATCTTTTAGAATTTATTGTACTGGAGCACTAATTTAATTCGACATCGGGAAAAATATGTTTGTACGTGTTCAACACGGTGATAAATGTCAAGGGGAAGATAAAATACACTCCCAAATCAAGGGATGAATTGAACGAATATTTTATCCATCCTAGGTTATTCGAACTTTTGTGTACCTACTTATAAATATTTGTCAAATTTTTAAAAGCTCGCCCGCAAGAGAACGGGATCGCGTGTAGGTTGGTAAGTTGAACCGAATCATCTCTCAAGGAGAACTAGGCTCAGAAGTTCCTTTTGTGTTTGTTGTTCACGAATAAGAAATAAAAATAAAATCCTAATCTAAACACATAAAAACAATAATTTGATTTAGACGAAGGATGATTAACTCAAGGGGTTTTTGAAAAGTTTTAAGAATCAAGATCTAATAATTAATTAAACAAAAGCAATTAAATTAAATCTAAAGATTATCTACGCTATGAACTAATTAATTTAAATCTAAGATTATTTAAATTAAGAATTAATTATCTAAATCCTAAGATTAGTTTAGCTAAGAGAAATTAGATCTTGAAATTATTTATTCTAAAAGAAAATTAATTAAAAGATTTTAAAACGATTTAAGAAAACTTGGGTTCTAGAGTTTCGATTCGTCTCCACGATCGCTTGGGAAGACCCAATTGATGGTTCACAATGAATCTAGGCTCTAGACCCATTAGATCTAGCCAATAACAATCAACATATTCAACATCTCAAGCTCAAAGCAATCAAAATCACGATTCGTCATGGAAGCAATAATTATTAATTAAATTAATTAAAAGCATATTAAATTAAGGAGCGTAGAAAATAAAAATACTTACTAATTAAACTAAGATGAACCGCAACGTTTTGGTGAAGAAATCTTGAATCTAAATTACCTAAGAACTTATCTACTTTATCTAAAAACTAGAAATTTAAAACTAAGAAATATGGAGAAGTATCAAGAGAATTGAAGCAACCCTAGGGCTTGGAAAACCCTAGGAATCCCCTAAAAAACGTCCAACTATGGCTTGAAGAAGTATGGTAAGGTATATATAGGATTACAAAGACTTGGAGCACAAGAAACCTCCCAAAAATAGGATTTTGGGCACTTAACGGTAGCTCTAGCGGTATGCCTAGTGGTTACAGTTACCGCTAGGTGCTATGGTTAACTTCTCTGACAGGCAGTCAACAGACAGTCAACACTGGGAAACCCAGTGTCAATCAGTATAACCAGTGTCAGCTTAAATACTTCAAATCGAGGCCCGTTTTTGCTAAAACTCCACTTGTAGACTCATCCTTAATTATGTCCAAACCAAAAATTTTCAAAATACTTAAAATAAATATAAAATTAATTAATTATAATTAAAATACGATAAATAAGTTGGACATAAGAAAATACGAAAATAAGTTTAATCTATCCAACTTTTACCGAAATTAAAAACAAAAACGAACTAAAATACTAACTAAAATCAAGACAAATCCATGTTAATCATTAGGCTACAACAATTTGCATCAGGAAAGTTTCCTAAAACTTGTTGCACATTGGATAAGGTGTCAAATGTTGCATTATGTGAATGAGTGTAAAGATCTTTGCCAGATTTTTAACTTCATTGAGCATTTGCCAGTTCACTTAGCATATGAGGCGAGAATCGATGGTCCATGAAATATAGGTGGATGACCATTCGAGAGGTATCTTCGCAAATTAAAGGACAATGTGAGAAATAAGATGAACGTCGAGGGATCGATAGCAAACACATATCTTATTAAAGAGGCGTCAAATTTCACTTTGTACTATTTTGAGGATCAAATCTCCACGAAAAGAACATAACGATGATGGCCAAAATGGTGAAGGCGATGATGATGAAATTCGTTCGATGTTCATAAAATATGGTGAACGTTCGGAGTATCAGAAAAAAAAAAACTCTTGAAAAAAGAAGAATTTGATGCGACGAGATTCAGATGAGCTCACACATACACGCGCGCGCGCGTGCGCGTGCGCGCGTGTGCGTGTGTGTGTGTGTAAGATAAAGTTTTATATCTTTTTCAAATATAAATTTTAAGACAAGAATCTAATATTTATATTGTTTTAACTTGCCC
>BMAC01000166.1:122766-169213 GCA_014905375.1 Phtheirospermum japonicum
GTTTGTTGGGCCGGTTTGTTTATTTAATTAAAAGACTTGGGTTTTAGTTTTAAATTAAAAATGCGCTTGGTCTTTGTTTTTAAGATTGGCCCATTCCTCAAGCCCATTGTAGTTGGGTTTTGGTTTTTAAAATAATAAAAAAAAATATGCCCAGCCTTAAAGCCCATTTGTTTGGGCTCTTGTTTTATAATTGAAAAAAAAAAGAGAGGATAAGTTTGAATTGTTCAACAAGACTCCAAGGGAATTATGATGCGTAGTTGCTAGGCGCCTCTCATAATTCGTTGGGTTCTGGTTTGACCAGTGATTAAGTAAAATGAGTTTTATTTAATCAGGGACTCTAAGGGACGAGTTCATATAAGAACAATGTGTTGTTCGAATCACAATGTGTTGTGAACCCACGGCTAGCTTACACCTGAACCATTGAGGGTCACACCACGTGTTTCCTGATTATTGAAAACGATAGCTAGAAATTAATTGTTAATTTTAGCATAGTTAGATGTCAATATGATTGAATCTAAGGTTCATAATTATGATTATGAATTGAGAAAAATACGAGAAAATTATTCTGGACGCGAAAATATAATTGTTATATTTTTTCGAAATTATCGTTTGTGAGAAATGATTTAATTCCAATGGGATTTTAATTTAAAATTGGGTCGACCCAATAAGCCTTTTAAAGTTATTGGGCCGGTTTGTTTATTTAATTAAAAAGACTTGGGTTTTAGTTTTAAATTAAAAATGCGCTTGGTCTTTGTTTTTAAGATTGGCCCATTCCTCAAGCCCATTGTAGTTGGGTTTTGGTTTTTAAAATAATAAAAAAAAATATGCCCAGCCTTAAAGCCCATTTGTTTGGGCTCTTGTTTTATAATTGAAAAAAAAAAGAGAGGATAAGTTTGAATTGTTCAACAAGACTCCAAACCAGAGACGGAAAAAACGTTTTGAACAAAAACCCTAGCCACCAAGCCGTCCACCCGCCGCAGCTTGCCGCCGGCCGCCGCCACGCTGAAAGGTTCGGTCTCGTTTCTCCGTCGTTATCAATCTCTCGACAGATCTAGTGCTCCATCGCGAGTTCGTCGGGTAATACGGTGTGTGACACCGATTTGCCAGAGACAGCGTTTCTCTCGTCGGATTTCCAGCCCGCACTCCCTGTCGGATCACCACTCCTTCGCCGTCGGAAGCCGCCGCGCCCGCTGGTGCCAAGCCGGAGCCCCGGTTGCTATCAGGCCGTCGCTCGAGAAGAACCGGCCGCTTGCGCTGCTGTATCGCCACTGTCTGTCGCCGAAGCGCCCATCGTGGTAGCGCCGTCGCGCTAAGAGACGTGCCGTCCCGACAGCGTCTGCCCACCCTGCTGTCAAGCCGAGGAGTTTGCCCAACAGTCGAGCCGTGCTGTTGCGAGCATCGCCACCGTCGTGAGGTCGTCGCCGCTGCCGTGCCCCGTGGGCTGCTGCCAGGCCGGAGTTGCCGCAGCCCAAGGAGACACAGAGACAGGTCACAACATAGCCTGTCCTCTAGTGAAGTCACGATGAGGTCTGGGTCTTAAGGATTAATGTTGTACGCTATACCGTAGAAATCATCTACTCGATGAGTGGGAACCACTTAGAGATTTTTAGGTGAGGGAGTTCAGTGAACTCATCTTATGAGCACCTACTTATGTATGTCGATGTCCAGACACCGTGACCGATGAGATGTGGTCCACATACACTAAGTACTAGTCTTAATGGGAAAGTCTTGTATCCTCATTATGGCGTAACCCTTTGACTGGGAACAAGTTCGACGAGTTACATTACGTGCTGGATTATCTCACGGTTCTGCTAGACCAATCCACCGTAATAAAGTAACTTCATCAGGACCATACCTATGCAACTAGCATGGGATAAAAGATATGGAATGCCAATATATATAAAAGATATTATTACGAATAAAAACCGATTGTGTTACAAGAGAATGGTCAGACCACAGCCACAAGTTGGCTTGTTGGTCACCTTATTCTAACAACCACGTCCTGGTATGATCGAGGTCTATGTCATCCCCCCGAGGTAAGTAACTTTAATTTAATTTGTATTGCTAATAAATTCTTTATGTTAGTATATTGTTCTAATAAACTCTATATTTTACTAGGTTACGCAGTCACTCGCCAGAGTTACTGGTGATTCTTTGGTTGATCCACGAGGCTCGTGTACACCCCGATGAGTGGAAATATGAGCATAATCCTCAGTCTCATCATCAGATGTGGTGGCCCAAATTTCTAGTAATTAACTAATATTATTTTCGAAAGTTGTTATATATAATGATTTTTATTAATTAAATTAATTTATTTTATTTTGTAAAGGCGTTGTTATTGGTACCCGAGTTTGTATTCTGAGGAGGTCATACAACATAACTTTTACAGTTCTATGGCTCACTCGTGGTGCAGCCATCTCCCGAGTGGAAGGCAAAGTGGAGAATGTAGGGGAGGGTGCCCGCGTGCGTGGGTGAGAACATCTGGAGGAGATGGGTAGTGGAGTTCGAGAAGTCGGAGAAATAGAAGCAGTCCGTAGGGTTGTCAATTTTACCCGACGGGTAGGGTACCCATCGGGTACCCGATGAATCGGGTAGGGTATTACCCTCAAAAATTGGGTAACGGATCGGGTGAGGGTACTACCCGCAAGCTGCAGTATCGGGTACGGGCAAGGATTTTATACCCGCTACCCTACCCAATTACCCGATTATACTTTAACGGGTATCCTACCCGATTACCCGTACCCTTCCCAAAATATTTTAATAATATAAATATATTTATATACGAATTATAATAAAGTCTACCTAAATTATGATAAATAAAGACTAAAAAGAAAAAAGAAACAGATACAACACGGGATTCCATTATCGCATTAGGTTAGGGTTTTCATTATCACCACCAACCGCCCCGCCCCCGCCNCAACCCGAATTTGACCTATTTCTTGAGTTCGGGTCGTGTTGCCCAAACCCGGACCCTCGTTTGTGATACTGACTAGGGCTGTCAATTTTACCCGACGAATCGGGTAGGGTATTACCCTCAAAAATTGGGTGACGGGTCGGGTGAGGGTACTACCCGCAAGCTGCAGTATCGGGTACGGGTAGGGTACGGGCAAGGATTTTATACCCGCTACCCTACTCGATTACCCGATTATACTTTAACGGGTACCCTACCCGATTACTCGTACCCTACCCGAAATATATTAATAATATAAATATATTTATATACGAATTATAATAAAGTGTACCTAAATTATGATAAATAAAGACTAAAAAGAAAAAATGGCACAGATACAACACGGGATTCCATTATCGCATTAGGTTAGGGTTTTCATTATCACCACCAACCGCCCCGCCCCCGCCCGCAACTCTCTCCCACACTATTTCTCTCCTCTTCAGTTTTTTAATTTCATCACTGTAAGTTTTTTAATTATTTTGTAGAATAATTGAGCTTTCTAGTGACGGAATATTATAACCATGATGTCACTTTGAGGAAGAACTTGAGTCAAGCACTATATAAAAATATGTTACATGAGAATTACCCCAGAAAAAGAATTGCTGCTGAAGGATGGCTGAAATTACTAATTGTTTCTCAAGGATGATCCTCATTTGTTGATGAAACTGCAGATTGTGGGGTGCTCTCCAGAAACAAACAAATAATGCAAGTGGGAAAAAAAAGCATGATCTTGGAAAAGCCTGATTTAAGCAAAAAGAGTAATTATCTAAAAGTACTAACCTCTTTTGAGCAGATTTCTTATTTGGGCTCTCCGTGATTAATTACTAGCTTAGTAGTTTTAGTTATCAATGCTGGCTCATTTAATTACTAAGTTGAATTGAAGTATATATATAAATATAAAGCTATAAATTTGAAGGAATTTGGAGATTTGTATGTTTTCATGGAGAAATTAGTCACTTGCTGCTGCTCCATCACCAAAGGAACTGTTTTGCTCTCTTTTACCAAAGTTTCTGATTAAGTTTTTTTCGGGTACCCGTTGGGTACCCGATACCCATCGGGTGAATACCCGTACCCTACCCGATTGCAAAAATCGGGTAATAGAATAGGGTACGGGTAGGGTAACAATGTTGCGGGTAGGGTACGGGTACAGCCTTACCCGCACTCTACCCTACCCGTTTACACCCCTAGCAGCCCGAGCAGGTGAGCAGGAATAGGATGAGCTAACCCGGCGGACCTCGTACTGATATAGCCAAGTACAGAGGAGGGTCTTGAACTGTGATTGGTCATGCATTCAGCTCGTAAGTAAATTTAAATGTATTTATAAATTTAGCTCATAAGTAATTAATTAGTTCATAATTAGTGATAAATTAAAATATAATTTAAATATTTTATACACCGTGAAGATCTGGGTTGGGAATCCACTGCAATCGAGTTTTTCTTGACTATGTATAGGAGACCAGGCGACACATCCACTAATCATGTATCGCAGCAGATTTTTGCAAATATTTTTATTAGATGTAATTAATATAAATAAATAAATATATATCATTCATTTTTAATACTCGTAACGATCAATTATACATCAATCAAAATATTATAGGAAAAGTATCAGAGACGTCTAGAGGAGAGACGTGCTTCATCACAGGATCCTGCCGACGTTAACGAGGACGATGTCTATCTAGAGATCATCGGAGTGAAGAAGGGCCGCCGGTTTGGCAAGGGATGCTTAGGAGGTCGTCTGACTTCGAAGACTTCCAGAGACGCCTATGCTTCATATAGTCGTGTCACGGAACTCCAAACGCAGTTGGATGTTTTATAGAGCCAGATCCAGAGTCAGCTCGGGGCGAGCGAGCGGGCGCATCGCGAGCAGCTCCAGGCGATGCACGTGAGCAGCTCGAGTTGCAGTCGACTCTTCGTCAGTAGGTGATGGAGGAAGTCGCCGTAGCAATGAGAGCGCGACTTTGGCGACCTCCCTCTGATCCTCCAGGTAATTCTCCAGCTTATTCTCCAAAGTAGTATTATTAGAAACAGAGAATATTTATACTTGATATTATATTTAAACTTTATACATTATAGGATATATATATATATATATATATATATATATATATATATATATATATATATATATATATATATATGTTAATTAATTATATTTTATTTTTTATTTTATATTTCTTTGGGCATGCAAATTATGTTTTGTATTTAATTATTAATTTGTGACATGGGTACATGTAAAAATAATAAATAAAATAAAAATAAAATAAAATCTAAAAAATATATATTTACAAATCTATACCCGTAGTATTATTTAAAATTGCTGACGTGCTTAACCCGTCAGCCCTGTAGTATTATTTAAAATTGCTGACGTGCTTAACCCGTCAACAAGTGCTGACGGGTATCGATTGATATGCAGGGGAGTGCTGACGGAGTTTACCCGTCAGCATGCCATCAGCATTTACTAACCGTCTGGTAATCCCCTCAGCATATCGATTGTATTTATTTGTACTCCAAATAAAAAAAATAAGACCCCGTCAAAATTTATTTAATAAAAATTAGAAAGCAAAAAAAAAAATCAAAAAAACCGGTTGAATCTGTCACAGGTTCACCGGTCCAACCGGTTCATAACCGGTTTTTGAGCCCAGCGGTTTGCACATGAAAACCGGACCGGTGTGGTGACCGGTTCCCGGTCGAACCGGTCGAACCGACCGATCCGGTCCGGTTTTCAGAACTATGCTAATTACATTAAACTGTTGGACTAGGTTTCGTTTGGATTTTGAATTTTGGTATTCAGATTTTTTAGTATTAATAATTTTGTAAATAGTAATAGTCTTTTTGTTATAGGATTCAGAATCATTTACTTTTTATTGTAGAAGTCAAATCATGTTTGGAAAGTGGATGATAATATATTTTTATATTGCATTTGATGTGAGATTATGTTTGAAAATTGGATGATAATGTATTATTGTATTGTATTTAGTAATATTTAATTTTTTAAATATAATGATAATGTGATAAAATAATTGAGTGTGGGATAAGGTGTAAGGAATTGTTGGTTGTGAGTTGAAAATTTGAGTAGCAGAACAAACGGGGATTGTGATTTAGATTCTCAATCCTAGTATTGGGAGTTCTAAACCAATCAAACACGAAGGATCATCTATATAACTAACAATATTTATTGTTAAACAGTAATTAAGTGGCAAATTTTATCGTGATTCGGTCAAAAACGCCGTGATCAAATCTAAATTTGTTCTATTAGGAACAAACATGAAATTGTTGTAAATACATAAAAGGTGGACATTGCTGAATGGAATTTTGGATTCTATATCTTAATTTGGTTCACATAATCACCATCTGAGTAGATGTTTGTTAGAATCAAACGCAGCTTTATTAGATGAAATTGCCTTATTGTTGGTTATAATACCTACTTGTTTAATGGTTTTCTTTATTAAGGGATTTATTATAAAGACAACTAAGCAACTGTTTGTAAATATAACTAATTGATCATAAAGCGATGTGTATAATTCTTTAGTTTTGAAAGTGATGTTGCTCGAATTAGTGTCAGTTAAAGAGTCACTTATAAACGCTCAAAAATATCATTAATCGGTTTTTGAACTAGTGAATATGTCAAAATTTGAAATTGCGTCACAAACAAATGTGTAGTAAGAATAGATCAACTTCACATCAAACAACAATCGAGTAATGTGAAAGAAGATGAAAATACCAATGTAAAACTTATATTGCCTGTAGAGAAATGGAATTTATTTGTGATACATATAATCATCTCATAGTTCAACTCACAATAAAATTATTATTTACAATGCTTTGTTGTTATTGAGATAAGTTACTAAATTCGATTTATACTTCACTATAAGGAGCTATTTGTATATTTATAATTTAAATATATAAATATTGTTCACCGTAAAAGGTTTTTAGGGTCATCGAAAGTCATTTTAGAAAGAGATTGGAACTTAGAGTATTTTCCATGTAAAAAAAAAAAACACAATTATACCATCAGAAATTGTTTTAAAAAGTTGAAGTTTAAAATATAAAAGTGCTATTGCTTAAAGATTGAACTCGAATTGTGACAATACAATCAAAATTAGGTGACTTTAGTAAGTAACGCAATATATAATTCATTCAGTTAAAGACAGCAAAATATATAATTCATTAAGTTTAAAATAACTGAAAAATTATTGTCAATTTAGATAAATAAATATGTTTCTAAAAGATTTGGGGAAGTGTGTGTCAACCTACTTCTCTCGTTTCTCTCGTGCATCGTAGGGATTATAAATTAGTCATTTCTCAACCTCAGGAACAGGATCTCCGATAATGAATAATACTATTATTAAATGTTTTGATTAGAAAAACAAATCCGTTGTAGTCTAGTTGGTTAGGATACTCGGCTCTCACCCGAGAGACCCGGGTTCAAGTCCCGGCAACGGAATTGAATTTTTTTATCCTTCCCACTTTTCTGCCATTTGGGCGTTTGAATGTCTTACCCATTTCCTATTCCTCGGAAAAGGTACGTATTTTCTCTCTTGTATCATTATTACCTACAAAGGAAGTGAGTCACTATAATTTTCTAATCTAAAGATTATCGTCTGGGAAATTTGATTACCCCTTGAAATCTTGCTGCAGCAGTGCTTAATATAGCTTCAATAGAAACCTGTAGGTGTAGTAAAACATTAAAATTGATCATGTAGATACAATAAATAATGCTAGTTTAACACCCGTCTATTACATAAGATTTATTAAAAAATAAATATAAAAAATATTTGTGAGAATCAAATTTTAAATATAAAATAAAATAAAAAACTCAAATGGTGTTCTCAACTCGTGCCCTTATACGTGTCTAATCTATTTATTAATTATTGTGTATTAAATTATTTTATATTTTAATGTTTAGATTAAATTCATTTATAATTTTATTTATATATTTATAAAAATTTAAAAGATGTCACATTTTCAACAGTGTCTAATCTCTATTAATTAATTATTATTATTATCAAATTATTAGTTACATATTTTGAAAAACTCAAGAGTTACTACTCTCAACTTGTGTTGCATTGTATCGGTTTCCAATTAATATTTATTAATCATTATTATATAGTTTTATATTTTTATGGTTAATTGAATTCATTACTAATACTTAGTTACATACTTAGATTATGTAAATAACTTGACATGCTTTGAATAATTCAAAAGTTATTACTTTCAACCCATGTCGCATTGTACCGGTTTCCAATCAATATTTATTAATCATTATTATATAATTTTATATTTTTATGATTAATTGAATTCATTACTAATACTTAGTTACATACTTAGATTATAGCAAATAACTCGTAATTTACTTATATTTAATATTTAAATTTCTAAAAATACAACTTATTTAATTAATTTCATAATTAAGTATTTTTTATAATTAAAATTATTTAATGTCTAACTTTCTTTAGTTAAAATAACAAATTTAGTTTTTTTTTACTAATAATATATAATTTATTTATATTTTTATATTAGAAGAATAAAAAAAATATTGAATTAGGCAAAATATAATAAAATTAAATTATTAAATAAGGCTAAATATAATAATAAAATAAAATATTAAATTGGGCAAAATACAATAAAAGAAAAAAATATTAAATTAGGTAAATATTAGACTCGAATGACACATAAGCAACTAAAGCACCATGATTTTTTATTTGTCAAACGAAGCATGCGAAACAGACATAGAGAATTTTTCAATAATATATATGAGTGATATATTCAATGAGACTTATATCGTATACAAATATTAAATATTATAGGCACTTCTTTAACTACAATAATTTATTACTACCTATAAGTAGTGATACCATCCTTAATATTATTAAACATGTGAGAGAAAATTAATCATATTAGGAAATTTCAATATAAGTCAGAATATTTATTATCTTGCTCGTGCAAAGCACGTGGTGTATATATTCTTTCTTTAAATTAGACATTACAACATTTTAAATTTCATCGAATGATAAAAATATAAGGACAAACAAATATGAAATACACATCACCCTCTTTACGATGTCTATAAATAAGAAATTGTTGTTGATATAACATGTTTTTCATATATGGTTCAACAAATACACTTTTCAATAATAATAACTTTTTGCAAAATAAGTAATTCATGATAGATATGCCCAAATATCAGATTGTAAAACATAACAAAAATAATAATAATCAAAACTCATCTAGTGCTAATATTTTAATATAATAGATTATTTATTTCAATCATATGTGATTTTTTAACAACAATATTATTTGATCATTTATTTATTCTCCTCACTAATCATAGACTAAGTTTTTCAATAATAGAATTCAGAAAGATTAGCATTAAGTGTATTTTAATTTTCTATCGAAAATATGTATTTTTTTACATACAAGTTTTAAGTCAAATTTGAAAATGACTTTTTAAGAATTAAGATCAACTTGAAATGACTCGAGTAAATGTTTGAAAATTAAAATTATTGATGTGACTTTGATTATTTTTCATTACTCACTATTGAGAGTTGAGACTTAGGACTTACATAATTGCATGAAAAAAACATATTTAAAGTTTTTAATAACTATATTCACAAATTATAGAGTTGCGTTAATAAATACTAATAATATGTGAATTTTTGCTAAATGTTAAATCAAATGGTTTATGATTTTATCTATTCAAAAAGTAAACTAATATTAAGATTTTATTTATATTGAGATTTAAGATGGATTTCACCATTAAGAAAGAAAAAAATATTTGTTCAAATCGAAAAATAAATAAATAATCAACTTTCAATATTAAAGGTAAAAAATACAAATAAATTAGATTGTAAAACAATCAAAATATATTAAATAAACCAAAATTTACCATTAAAAGAATTCTAAGCAAATTCTCACATATTAGTTAACACATTTAGTCAAAAGAGTTTTAAAATAAGATATACATAAAATATAGGAAAAAACACATAAGTACCTATTATTTTAAAAGAAAATAATTATTATACGATCGGCGAATCTTTTTAAAATACTAATCCAACAAAAGTCCATATCAAATATACAATGACTTTTAGTTTGTTTTTTTCTCGAACCGTTTGATGGTAATAACAAACGAAAAAAAAAATAACCCAACAATAGAACAATTGACATTTCATCAATAAAATAAAAATATATGAAACATATATTAACCTTAATTTTTTTTAATCATCCAATATTTGGATCTAATTTATACAAAGAGATTCATAGATATAATAACATATACAACCTTTAATTTATTTTTATTTTTTTAATTATAATTTGAAGTAGAATCATAGTGAAATAGTGTTAAAATAAAATTGAATTATATTTAGATCTCATTTATACAAAGAAATTCATAAATATAATTTATAGTATTTCAAAAATATCTTATGATAACTTTTTTTTATAGATTTGTTTTGGAGTCTGTTTCACCAAATTCGTAATATGATTTTTGTAAATATATACTAATAAAAAGAGTTACAAATCTTTTTTCTTTAAAATATTCATATACAAAAGTCCTTTCAAATATTTTAATGAATGAATTATAATTTTCTATATTATCTCACCGTAAAATTGTATAGAAAGCAGATCATAATGACAGAAAAAAAGTTCTCGCTTCCCAAAAATGTAAACAATTCATTTATTACACAAATTCCATCTACCATTTCACAGAGTTAATATATGTATAAATGGTGTGATTTTGTAAATATATCCACAATTTAAAGAATTATATTTTTTTTCTTTAAAAACATATACTTGAATTCTACAAAAGGTTTTTCAAACATTGAGTATTTTAAGGAATGAATTATAGTTATTCAATCAAATAAATCATGGTTTAAGAGTTAATATTGTTTGACTGAAACAAGAAAAAAAAAAGTTTCATGGTTTTAAATAATACGACGTATTCATATAATTATCTTAAAATTGTTTAGAAAATAAATCATGAAAGCCGAAGTAAATATGTCACTTTTCAATTATATTAATAACAAAAGATTAGTCAAAAAAACGTTGTCATCTGAAAAACACAGTTGATGTTGAATGGTAGTCAATTTCAACAAAAGTTTAGTCTGTAGTCAATTATTTTAATAACGAAAATGAACTAAAATTTTGGGATTTTTAAAAAACATAATTGATGCTGAAAAATAATCAATTTGAACTAAAAAGCCAATTATTTTAGGAAAATAATAATTTTTGTCCTGTAAGTTTGACCCATTTTAATTTTTGTCCTATAAATATAAGCAGTTCTAAATTTGTCCTGTATCTTTAAAATCTTCGCGTTTTATATCCTATAAATATAGGCGGTTCGAAAATTGTCCTGTATCTTAAAAAATCTTCGCGTTTTATGTCCTCTGAGACCATAAAACGTGAAGATTTAGAGGACAAAAAATGCGAAAACTTTTTAAAATACAGGACAATTTTTGAACCGCCTATATTTAGAGAACATGAAACGCGAATATTTTAAAAATACAGGACAATTTTCGAACCGCCTATATTTACAGGACAAAAATTAAAATGAGTCAAACTTACAGGACAAAAAATATAATTTTCCCATTATTTTAATAACGAAAAATTAGCCTAAAATGTTGGGATCTAAAAAAAAAAAAGGATCAACTCCCTTATACACCATTAGTGAATTTTTTTTTTTCTAAATAGGCCAATGAAATCTCAACTTCCCATTTAATTCAAAAATTATATAAGAGTATTAAATTACCCTTTATAATTATTTTATTTTGTTCTTCGAAAATCCAGAACTACCCGTTTAAAATTCAGAACTACTCATGTACATTCAGAAATACTCGTGTAAATTCAGAACTACTCCTGTAAATTCAAAACTACTCGTGTAAATTTCAGAACTACTAATGTAAATTCAGAACTACTCATGTAAATTTAGAACTACTCGTGCAAATTTCAGAACTATTCTTCAAAAATTCAGAACTACTCGTGTAAGATTTGGAAAATTACACAATACTTCGTATAGTTTTTGGGAAATTACATACTACTTCGCATAACTTTTTGATAAATTAGGTACTACTTTGCATAAATTACGTACTACTTCACAAGATTTTTGAAAATTACAATTTTAATGGCATTGATTTCATCCCATTTATCCATCTCCACTCTCCTTCTCCTTCTTATTATCCTTCACCGCATTTTCACAGTCCTCAAACCACCACTCCACCGAAACCCATACCCTCAAACGCCATCGGAGACCCTTTCCGCTGACACCCACCGCCTCTCCACCCTCTTCTCCGCCCTCCGCTGCCATTCCCGCCCCAGGCTCCCGGTGACCTCCGCCGCGTCCTTCGGCTCCGGCCAGTACCTCGTCTCCCTCCACCTCGGTACCCCTCCCCAACGCGTGTTCCTAATCATCGACACCGGTAGCGACCTCACCTGGTTCTCCTGCGCCGTCTGCCGCGGGCGCCGTTGCTCTTCACGCGCCGCCGCGGCTCCCACCTTCTTCCCCCGGCGCTCCGCCACATTTTCGCCCCACCATTGCTTCGACTTGGCCTTCTCCTCGAGATCCTTTTATTCTTGATGGTTGTGGTCTTTTCTTCGTGGAATTTCCTCTTTCTCCTTGATTCGGTGGGTTGTGGAGATGATGGGTTATTGGAGTAGTAATGGGTGAATTTGGGGGTGCGTTTTCGTGAGATTCCAGTGATTTGACGGCGGAATGTGGCAAATTTCTAGGTTGAGGGGGTAGAGGAGTGGGCTGTGGTACGGAGGATGTGAGGCGGAGGGAGCGGCGGGGAGTGGCGGCGGTTGGTGTCGAGATTTGTGGGGTCTGGGGTGCAATGAGGTGGTTTGGAGAAGAAATAGGTTAAATGAGAATTATAATTTAATATTTTTGAGTGGTGGGGCATTTTTGACATTTTATATTATAATTTTGATTTAATGGGAAGAATTTGACTTAAATGGGATGAAAATAATGTTAAAGGACTATTTGGGAATTGAGTATGATCTAAATATATTATATGAGAATTATCCCAAAAAAAAACAACACAATTGATGCTGAAAAATAATCAAATTGAACAAAAAATTAGTCACAAAGTCATCGATATTGCAATCAAATAAAAAGGTGAAAAGTTACACTTCACAAAATGGAATCAAACCTTTTTCCCTCCATAATTCCAGTTGTCTATTTCCAAGCGGCTGGATTTCACGTGCACATTGTATAATGAATGGTGATTTTTAAATATAAGAATCAAAATATTTATTCATACGAAGAAAAACCAATATAACTTATATCAAATTAAAACTTAACACTAGTTATAATCATAAATTTGGAAAGATTTCTACATAAGTGGTTTATTTTATTGTTTTTCATTTTATCCTCGTTACAAATAAATAGCTTGAGCATTTTTTCGCACAAAAAAGAAAACCACCAACATAAGTATAAACTAAAAGGGATCAACAACTTAGTGAGCCTAAATTCTATACATGTGAAGCGTGGTCAATTTCCATTATTATGGAATAAATATATTACATACTCGCTCGGAAAAAAGAATTGAAAAATTAAATAATTAACACTATAAAACCATAACTAAATCATATAGTAATTATAATTAACTTGAATCCCTTCCTCCCACTATTTTCCCTCTACTCTCGTCTCGTTAACCCAAACTTAGTTTATAAATTCAAGACAAAGTTGTTGGCGGTGGTGAAGAACGTGAGCAAGATTTCATGCAAACTTATTTTTCTCATTTTCTAATAAAAACTTAATTAATTTGAATGTGAGAAATTAGATAAATATTTATATGAATCGTAGCAAATAACTTATTTGGCTTCTAGTTCTTACTACAAGAAAAATGAAAACTCAAGAATTCTATCCAAGAAAAATAGAAGTACCCAAACATTTACACTGAAAGTTCTGAAAATGATAACATCATATAAAAAAATATATAAATTAAAATTTATATATTACGAGCAACTTGAGCACACCCTCGATGCACATGTGACACCGCTGGAATATATATATATATATATATATATATATATATATATATATATATATATATATATATATACACATCACTAGAGATGGAGAAAAATAAACACCTAAGAATATCTAGATCCATAGTAATTTCATATTTATAAAAATAATATTTAAGAATCTGAAATGTAAAGTCGGATTTCAGTAATATAAATACTTAATATTAATTGAAAGTAATATTACAAAAAAAATCTTATTTTCAAAGAGATTTGTAATGTTTACAAATAAAAAATCGTTAACAAATACTATAAAGAAGGAAAATAACAAATTATTTAAAATTAGTTTACATTATATCATCTTAGTTCAAGACATTGAAACGGATATGGAATAATACATGAAATACAAAAGTTATAATCATGCTTTCTATATGTTATTATTCTTGTAGTTCTTCTCTTCCTGACTGTGTCGTTGATCGAATAGCCTTATAGTTTAGAGAGAGAAAATAACTTGATTGAAAAGTTTATATAATAATGTAAATAACATGCATAAAATACATAAGACAATGCCTCCAAATCATGAAAAATACACACCAATGCCAACACATTTGTATGATCATTCCACGATGTTCTTTCGTAGCAAAACTCACATCAACACCAACACATTTATATGATCATTGCATGATATTCTTTAGTAGCATCACACTTATACGATAATTTCATGATATTCCTTCTTATCATCGTAACAACATGTAGCTTCAAAACTCTCTCCATTTCACTACAAATCGGTGAATGCTGACGGGTTATTATGTTGACGAATTGCTAACAGAAGGAGGCCGTCGGTGAGAAACCCGTCAACTACCCATCGACAGACCATCATCATTATCTAATGCTCATTATTTTGTGACGAGTTGGTTGACGGGTAGCTGCCGGCCAGGATGCTGACGGCCTCTACCCGTCAGCAATATATATAAATGTGTGTGTGTGCTTTCGGCCATCATCAAAAATCCTATCTTATAACCCGACAACTCTATGTCTCTCTACAACTAAAACAAAAAATGTCGGCCGAACACCGCAGCGCCCGCCACCGCAACCTCTGACCACCACCACCATAGTGCACGCCATAACACCTGCGAGTTCCACCCTCCGTCGTATCCAAGCTCCGAACTGCCACCACTGACCTCCGAACGGACGCCACCACTAGCATTGTCAAACGGGCCAGCCTGCCCCGGCTCGCCGCGGGCTGGCCCAAAACGGGGTGGGCGCGGGCTGGTCCGTTTTTTCCCTTTTTTTAAATAAAATCTTGTTTTTATGCTAAAAACTATAAAAAAATTATTATAATATTTAAAGTACTCTAACGGGCTCATAGAAAATAAAAGAATACAAATATGCCTTCAAATTTAACAAATATAAATAATAATTATAAAATATAAAAAAATTTAAAAAAAATAAGGGCCAGACCGCTCTGGCACGCGGGCTAAAAAAGCTCGCGATTAAACGGGCTGGAAGATGGTCAGTCCAAGCCCGCCCGTTTACGCGGGCTGACGGGCCAGCCCGCGGGCTTTGGCCCATTTTGACAGCACTAGCTGCCACCGCCGCCACTAGCTGCCACCGCCGCCAGTGCTCGCCACTGTCAGGTTGTATTTTTCATTTTTTTATTTTTTATTTAAATATTTAATTAATTATTTAGATATTTAATTATAGATTTATTGTGAAAATATTGATTATTATTGGGCTTAATTAGTAATCAATTCGAGAAATTAGGATTAAATTGTAATTACTTAAATATTTGGATTTATTTTTGAAAATTAGGGTTAGTTTAGGGTTTATTTATTAATTAATTTAACTTCAATGGTTGAATTGTAAATATTTAGGTATTTGAGGTTGATTTCAAAAATGTTAATTATTGTTGGGTTTAATTATCAATTAATTTGAGAAATTGGGATTGGATTGTAACTATTTAGAAAATTGGATTTGATTTCGAAAATTAGGGTTAGTTTGGGATTTAATTAGGGAATATTTCAAACTATTAAGGTTAACTTATAATTATTTAGATATTTAGGGTTGATCAGTCATTCGACGGAGTTACCGACGATTCTTTGAGAGATCCACGAAACTCGTGTACACCCCGATTGGTGGAAGTATGATCATATCTCTCAGTCTCATCGTCAGTTATGGTGGCCCGAGTTTTTGGTAATTAACTAATATTTGCACAAGTTGTTATAAGAAATAATTTTATTAATCAAATTGTTTTGTTTTGCAGAAATGTTGTTATTGGTACTCGAGTTTGTATCATGAGGAGCTCGTACAGTGTAACTTTTATAGATCTATTGCTCACTCGTGGCACAGACAAAGTAGAGAACACGGGGGAGGGTGCCTGCGTGCGTGGGCGAGGACATCTTGAAGATGTGGCTAGTCGAGTTTGAGAAGTCGGAGAATAAGAGGCATTCCGAGCAGGCAAGTAGGAATAGGATGAGCGAGCCCGACAACCTTGGTACTGGGATATCGAAGCATAGAGTCTGGTCTCGAATTTCGATTCATGCACGTCAACTCGCAAGTAAATTTAAATGTGTTTAAATTTTTCTAGTAAAAAATTAATTAGTTATAAATTAAAATATAATTTAAATATTAAATACAACGTGAGGATATCTGTAGGGAAACCACTTCATTCGAGCTTTATTGACTATGCACCAGAGACCTGACGACACATTCAATGATCATGTATTACAGTAGAAATCTATACCGACACATTCACTATTATATATATATATATATATATATATATATATCAAAAGAATTGTCCAAGATTGCTAGATCGAGCACGCGACTTGGGAGGCTCGTTATCCCGATTTATTCGGAAGATCATAGCTTACTCCTCAGTAGCTCATATGAATCTGGTGACTATTGGTATGTTTAGTCGGGCGGCCGGATAGACTTTACTGTACCAGTTAGGCTTGGACGTAGGCTTAGACAGTGCCACAGACCCATCGATATTAGTGGGATCTCCAATCAAGCTTTCATCTGTTTATTCTTTTTTTACATTGAACAGAGATTTTACCGACTCGCACACGGGCAGCGCTCCCAGAAGAGGAGCCTAGGCTAAGAATTGGTTCTCAAGAAATATCTTTATGTAAGGACGCTTTCAGAGGCGAAAGGCCATGGGGAGATACCGTCTGTGATATATATATATATATATATATATATATATATATATATATATATATATATATATATATATATATATATATATATATATATATTTCATTTTTAATATTAATATATAGAGGATAGACGTGCGGCGTCACATGACCCTACTGAGGTTGACGAGGATGAAATCTATTTAGAGATCGTTGGGGTGAAGAAGAGTAGCCGATTTGGCTTGGGATGCTTAGGGAGTCTAGCTTCGAAGACTATCAGAGGTGATACCTCCTCTTCTCCAGATAACCGTGTTAGGCAACTCCAGACACAGCTGCATGCTTTTAAGAGTCAGATCGAGACTCAACTCGAGGCATACGAGCGAGCACATCAGGAGCAGCTCCAGGCGATATGCGAGGCGCATGCGCATGAACGACTCGAGATGCTGGTGGCTCTCCATCAATTGGTGATGGAGAAAATCACCGCAACGGTGAGAGCGCGACCTTGACAGCCTCCCTACGATCCTTTATAGTAGTAATGTTAGATTAAAAAATATTTTCAAAATACTTATATTTGATATTTGATTTAAACTGTATATATTTTAGAATGTTAATTAATTATATTTCATATTTAATTTTAAATTTTTTCTGGCACCTGCAAATTATGTTTCATATTTGAATTCTGAATTATGACATAGGTAAAGAAATAATTAAAAAAGAATTATACCACACAAACCAACATTTATAGAATACATAGGGTACTTGCGAAATTTGATTTTTATTGGTGACAAAAAATTGGATTTTGTGTGCAAATATTTGACTGATATTAATTTTATGTCGATTATCGATAAAAAATGAGATATTGTGACCGATATTTTATAAGGGATAATTTTTTTTTTGCCCCCCAATATATATAATTTTCTTCACTTTACCATCCGAAATATTTTTTATTCCACTTTGCCCCTTGATGTACAATAAATTTCGACGTTACCCCCCAAAGTTTATTTTCGGCAAAATATTCCTTCTAGATTCCATCGACGGTCAACTGGGGGGCAAAGTGAAAGAATCTTATAGTTTCGGGGGTAAAGTGCAAAAAATCTTATAGTTTGGGGGACAAATTAAAATAATATAAATATTAAAGTTTGTTTTAAAATTTTATATTTAAAAAAAATATATAATTTTTATCTTATACTCACACACACACAAAGTTGTCAATACAATTCCAATTAAAAAAAAACCCATAAATTTTCAATTAGTATTTATAATTTTATAAATATAAATATTATCAATACATCTTTTATATTATTAATTATTAAACAAATGATTAAGTATTATGTAAATTATTAAGTTAAGTAACATAATAATATATTATTATATATTATGATTGAACAAAATAAAATAAAGGTGTATTTTATATCATAATAATTTACATATAAAATAAAGGTGTATTATTATGTAAATTATTAAATATATTGTTGTACGAGCTAAACTTGAAGTATGTAATATAGACTATCGTAGATTGAAGAAATTATGAATCCTGCTTAAACTCAATTAACTCTCTTGTTTGAAATGGATCCTTACAAAATATTGTCATTTTAGTCAAATATAAACACGTATGTTGACAAAAATATTTGATTATCATTAACTTAACGTGATAGAAAGTTCGATGTTAAATATTGACAATAACCTTAGGTTGCGTTGGACTAGGTCTACAAAGTTTTTGGATTGAGACCAAGAAATTCACGTTTGTTTCTATATATTCATAAATTCTTAAATAGACAATACCTTATTTGCCTACACAATTAATTTAAACCAATTTTCATTCTTCACTTTCAAACACGGTTGCACATTCCAACATGTTATTGGGTAAACAGTAATATATTGCGATAATATCGGGGAATAATCGAACTAACAGATCTAACACAATCGAGCAGATATATTATATATAAACCTAATAAATATATAATATAATTAAATAACGAAACGAAAGGAAAAGTTAACCGTCGAGGCGAGCGAACTCTTTCCTTAAGATTTTTATTGCCGTGCTCACGGTTTGATATCAATGAACCTCCCAAGATACAACGACGCGGAGTTGGACGGAGCAGACAATCCAGTCAACCTGGCGAACGAGAATTGGGCAGACAACTGAGCAACTCCCAAGATACAACGACGCGGAGCTGGACGGAGCAGACAATCCAGTCAACCTGGCGAACGAGAATTGGGCAGACAACTGAGCAAATCCTAACTGCAAACTATATGATGCGTGAGGCAGGTAGGATTAATCCAGTCAACCTGGCGAACGAGAATTGGGCAGACAACTGAGCAAATCCTAACTGCAAACTATATGATGCGTGAGGCAGGTAGGATTATGACATGTATTCGAGAGCTCTCTTAGAAACGTGTTTTGATGTATGCAAAAGTCTTTCTACACTATATGGGAGTTGGTATTTATAGATACGAGGGACCCTTAAACAAGAAGGTAGGAAATCTATAAGAATTAGGATTTCTAATACAAGCCAATCTCCTTATCTTGCTCAATAAGAAAGACTTAGAAGCTTCCAGAAGAGGCCCAAACTAATTAAAGCCCAAGGAATTAAATAGTTTGCGGTCCACAATCTATAATAATTTGATTTCCACAAAATAATGAATACCATTCATATATAGGATATTTTCTATCAACTTAGTAAATTCCTCACCCTCATTACCTTCCAAATGTCCAACCTTGGTCATTGACTTTTCACTCACCCAAAAATGGATTTGTGAAAGTAAATATACCACCATAATCTACTCGAAACGTAGATTAACAATTTGACGTTCGTTTACACAATTAACGACCCGTCTACATTTGGGATATTTGGTCAAAACTACCATATATAACTTTACCAAATCCAATTTCCTCAACACATGTACCTATAAATTACAAGACAATGATCATTGTATCAAAACATAATTTCATTGTCTTTTTTTTTCTTTGTTAACTCATTACACAGAAGGATTTTATATTTCAACTGAACTTCAATCCCATAAGTTTGAAAAGTTTCAAAGTCCCAGTCAAAATGTAACATTGTTAAGCCCAAACTAAATATTGTTCAATTATTAATATATAACATCCAAGTACTACTATTGATCAACACTAAGGATCGACATTAATAACTAGATTGGTAAACCAAGTTCCCATGAATATGTACACATGCAAGGGCGGAGGCACATTAAGCCATACCTAGGCTTTAGCCGGGTGCCCATAAAAAATCAAGTTTAATTACTTAGTTTGAATTTTAGATCAACAATGAAATAGCTTGTTTTTTTCTTTTAATTAATAAGGCAAAGCCCACTAAGTCCACTAAGCTCATTATAGTTAATTAAAATTCAATTGTAATAATATCAATTTCTATTTGTCGTATTGTTGTATTAGATTTTTAAACTTTTCTTAATATTTCATATAATTAGCTAAGCCCCTAGTAATTATTAGAAAAGTATCGAGAGACTTTTGAGGAAGATGGCAGACAAAACAAAAAATCGAAGAAGGCAAGGCAGACGTCTCAAAAAAAAAAAAAAGTTCATCCAATTTCTATCTTGTTTAAGAAGATTCATAATTGATTGGTAAGTTTTCAAAATCATAGATTCAATATTCAATATTTCAACCCTAAATTATAATTTTTAATTTCTTAATTGTAATTTAACAATTTGAATTGCATTTTCTATTTAGGCTTCAGTCCCATCTAATTCCAATTCCTTAATTGTAAATTGTAAATTTATTAACTACTGAATTCTTACCAGTCGTATAATTCAAAACAACGCTAAGATATTGAGTTCCACTAATTTCTTACACTTTTCTTCGCCCAATAGTTGTCATCGAGATCTATGATCGAGCCACTACTTTATAGTTACCTTTTAATTAAAAAAAACTAAAAAAAAAAAACTAGCCTTTGTTATATAGCCACATGACAAAAAAATTCAGTTTTCTTTGAAGTTTCTTTTCTTTTTTTTTTGTTGGGGGTTAAACTGTCGAACTTATATATTTTGATTAATGTGATAAATTATCGAGTTTGTTGGATCATTTTTTTTATTGTGATTGTTTAAGATAAGGGTAAATCTCTATTGGTGTGTGTTTTATTCCATATTATTTTACTTTTCGTTAAAAATATTTTAGCCCGGGTGAATTTTTAATTCTGACTCCGCCATTGTACACATGCGCATAAACAATATTTCAACATATACTACTCAAGTGCTTTTTCTTTGAGTGTGTTTGTGTAATACTTCAAAACCTTTGCGATTTCCATTCTCCCAATACACACCATCAAAACCCTTCAATATTAGTATCCTCCTAATAAGAGACCATATTTTTCATCACACTTTAATTATCCAAAGCTCCATAAACACTATGCGCAAAACCCAAATTAAACCGTGGAATAAGGGCTATATTAAGTACTTTCCTAAAAGTCTCGTCATTGAAAAAGAATTTAAAAAATCAGCTATGCGGTTTAATGATAAAATTGTACGGTGATCATTACTATATAGTTATCGATACAATGAACTAATATCTTGATCACTCTTGAGTATATATTATTAGGCTAAGTAATATAATAATATATTAGTTTGGTAACCCGCGTGTACGTGGGCATTGTGAGAAAATACTCTCAATCAAATAAATCACACAAACTATATATAAACACGAAATACCGTAGATTAGAAACCAACACAAAGTCTATACAAATAATGAACAGAAATAGATAATTACCAATGTTATAACTAATTTACATAATATGGTAAAATAATAAATCATGCCGTAAGATATGAAAATATGGAAATCACTATAAAGTAATACTCCCTCCATCCCATAAAGATTGTCCAGTATTCCATTTTCGTCCGTCCCACAAAGATAGTCCAGTTACTATATTTAACATATCATTAAATTTTCATTTCCACACATACTCTTAATTAATATTCTTTAAATACTAACATTCTACATGGTAAATTGAAAAATGATGATTACAATGTAAATTCTTACTATTTCAATAAAAAATATACTAATTCCAACACTGATTTATATAAGTATTAATTGACAATAATAAATCCAAGAAGGGTATAATTGAAAAACACTAACCAAATTAATGGCTTAACTATATAAACTACTCATTTCTTAATATGTATGAAATCAACCGCAGGACTATCATTTTGGGACGGAGGGAGTATAATTTTTTTACAAATCAAAGAAGTAAATTGATAATTTTATTTTGTAATTAATTTACATATATTTGGTATAAATACTATTAATCACAATCATACTGTAGAGAATCATTATTCGATTATTATTTTTTTATTAGTATTTTACAAATTATAACGTTATACTAATAAGTAACGTCTATGTTTGGTATAAAGCATAAATTATAATGCGAAATACTAATAGGTAACGTCATATGTAAATTAATGCAGTAGGGTGATTTGTTGGGTATAATGCGTAATATTTGGAGTTTCTTCAAGTATTTGATTAATTATTATATAATCAGTATTTGATTTAATATTTTTGGTATATATTGTGATTTATTTACATATTTTTGGTATAAAGACTAATAATTATAACTGATTATGATTTCATAAAGAGTATTTGGTAACGATAACACTAATAATTAATATTCATATTTCTGGTAAGTACTTTATACCCGATTATATATATATGGGATAGAATCTATTAATTATTAAATATATATCGTATGTGAAGTAATTAATTTCGAGTTTCGAATTAAAGGTCTTATTTTTGGTAGTGAGATCTTTTTTATTTTTTTACAAATCAAAGTAAATTGATAATCATATTTTGTAATTAATTTACATATATTTGGTATATTTTTTAATTAATTAATAAGTAACGTTTATGTTTGGTATAAAGCATAAATTATAATGTGAAATACTAATAGGTAACGTCATATGTAAATTAATGCAGTAGGGTGATATGTTGGGTATAATGCGTAATATTAGGAGTTTCTTTAAGTATTTGATTAATTATTATATAATCAGTATTTGATTTAATATTTTTGGTATATATTATAATTTATTTACATATTTTTGGTATAAACACTAATAATCATAACTGATTATAATTTCATAAAGAGTACTTGGTAAGGATAACACTAATAATTAATATTCATATTTTTGGTAAGTACTTTATATCCGATTATATATATATGGGATGAAATCTATTAATTATAATATATATATATATATATATATATATATATATATATATATATATATATATATATATATTATATGTGAAGTAATTAATTTTGATTTTTGAATTAAAGGTCTTATTTTTTGTAATGAGATATTTTTTCTTAATTTGCTTAATTTTTGGTATTTGGATCTTTTTGCTTAATTTGTATACGTCTTAATTTGTTTAATTAAACATCTTTTTGAATTAAAGAGTATTTGTTAATCATAACAATTAAGCAAATTTACATAATTTTGGTACGTACACTAAAACTAATTATGCAAATACTGAAATAATTCACGTGATCAAACTAAATAGAGGACCAAAATTTCCACAACTCAATTTATTTCTAATAAAAAAAGTTATAATATTATTGAGCTAGTGTAAATTTATTTTGTGCATTATATGCTCACAAATTAAATTTTTGTGACTATTGACAGGAAGATTGGGTACTATGCAGAGTATTTCACAAAATTTATTTATTTATTTATTTTTTTCAACAAAGGCAATTTCAAACAAATCTCTACAAATCTTGAAGAATCAAGACTTCACACACAAATCTTTACGCACAGAACAGCAGAATTAAAAGAATTAAAACTTCACACACGCAGAACCCAGAATTACAAGAAGGCATCTCGCAGAATTAAAAGAACAGGCAAATATCTACGAAGAATTAAAACTTCATAAAAAAAGGCATCTCGCAGAATTAAAACTTACATCTCTACGCAGAATTAAAAGAATTAAAACTTCACACGAAGAATGCAGAATTAAAACTTCACACGCACATAATAGAATTAAGAAACGCATCTCGCAGAATTAAAATAATTAAAACTTCACGCAAATCTCTAAGCAGAATTAAAACTCACAGAACAGAACCCAAAACGCATCTCGCAGAATTAAAAGAAAACTTCACGCAAAACTTCACACGCAGAATGCAGAATTAAAAGAATTAAAACTTCACATGCGCATAATAGAATTAAGAAACGCATCTCGCAGAATTAAAAGAATTAAAACTTCACGCAAATCTCTAAGCAGAATTAAAACTCACAGAACAGAACCCAAAACGCATCTAGCAGAACGCATAAACGCAGAATTAAAATCGCACGCACGCATCTCCGTCAATATATATATATACACAAAACAATGAAATAACATTTGAATAAATTTACAATATTTTTGCAGTCCGTAATTTGGGCGAAATAACAAACCGAAGCAAGCAAAATAACAAACTGAAACAAAAATAATAACAAACCAAAGAAAAAAATAAAATGATCAATTGTTCGAATTATAAAGGCGAAACATTTAAAAAATTTTATCCAAGAATAACAGCAGCACAAAAATAAATGAATAGTAAATAATTCACACGATCTGAGTTCTCCTGAATCATTAATTTCATAGCAAGGAGTCCGATTGCAAAAGCCGTAAAAAAAGCCGTGGCAACGATTGTAAGTTTTTTGTTCCGATTGCAAAAGCCGTGAAAAACTAATATATTCTTCAGATTAAAGAATGAGAGAGAGAGAGTTTAGACAGGGAGAAAACGGCGGATGGAAAGAAGGGAGAGAAAAAAATAGGTGATAAACAAACCCTAAAAAAAGGCCCTATTTTATACTAGGCTTTTTTTTATATAAAATGAAGAAATATTGGCAAATTAACATGAATTTGCCACGTCATATTTGAAAAAAATAAGAAGATGACACTTGAAAATTTGAATTCATACCAAGTTGACACCTAAGTTAAGTGTCAACAGAATTAACAAATAGGAGGGATTATTATGTATTATGATTGAATAAAATAAAATAAAGGTGTATTTTGTATCATGATAATTTACATGATAATATATTTTGTATCATAATAATTTACATAATACTTAGTCATGTATTTAATAATTAATAATATAAAAGATGTATTGACAATGTTTATATTTAGAAAATTATAAATATTAATTGAAAATTTATGGGTTTTTTTTTTAAATTTGGAATTGTATTGACAACTTTGTGTGTGTGTGAGTATAAGATAAAAATTATATATCTTTTTTAAATATAAAATTTTAAAACAAAACTTTAATATTTATATTATTTTAATTTGCCCCCCAAACTATAAGATTCTTTTGCACTTTACCCCCTAAACTATAAAATTCTTTCACTTTGCCTCCCAGTTGACCGTCGATGGAATTTAGAAGGAATATTCCGCCGGAAATAAAGTTTGGGGGTAACGTCGGAAACTATTGTACATCAGGAGGCAACGTGAAACAAAAAATATTTCGGGGAGTAAAATGAAAAAAACTGCATATATTGGGATGCAAAGAAAATTATCCCATTTTATAATATCAATAACAATAGATATTATTTGATAATTGTAGATAATATATTTTGAAAACTAAATATAGTAATGGTAATATAATGCGAGTTTTCAATTTGAACTTATTAAAAAAAATTATTTTTTCTAATTGAATTTATGATAATATGAATATTGGATTCTCATCTCACGTTATTTAAGTATGGTAATTTAAAACTCAGCAAATCCCACACATACGAGATTTGGTTCAAATAAAATAAAATTGTGCCTTTTATTTATATCAAATAATCGTAGGTTTTTTCTTCCGATTATTGAATATTTTGTCTCTATTTTGATACATATTTTTTAATGGAACTAATTTATTTTATGAAGTTTATCTGATAATAGTTCATTATTTCAGTATGTTCTTTAGTATAGTCGAAGCGAATCTCACACAAATTGAATGATACTCTTTTTTTCCCTGATTATTATATGGATATAACAAAAAATGATTTTCAAAACTAATAAATAAGTTAAAACTTGTGTGATAATAATATCAACTGCATAATCATCGACATGTTCTCAAGATGTGAAAAATCATTTTACCGCCCTAGTCATTTATATTGGTATATTTATTCGATGAGTATAATATTTTTAAAATATTTTTCTAACTTTTTTTTTTATAGATTTGTTTCTAGATTGTTTCATCAAATTCATGTCGTGATTTTGTAAATATACACCATTGTTGAAGGGTTACAATTTATTTTCTTTAAAAAAATTAATCTACTTGGTAATTCAATAAAAATGGATCATTTTACAATATCTATATAATAAACCGCAAACACTTAATATAAAACTAATTCCAATTATAATGGATTATTATGTTCAAAACTGGACTCCTCTAATCTTCTTCGACGACTATGGTCAACTTGAATTTGATCCAACAACAGCATACAAAACAAGTCAGAGCCGAGTAAACCATACCAGTTCAATAAATTTGTGAAGTAACGAACACATCTTGCAATGGTGCCTAAATCCTCAAGCTCGCCATTGCAGCATATTACACACTTCGGAAATGGCTTCAACAGCAAACTCCATCGGTTCACGGTGGGCAAGCCGTTCTGTTTTCTTCCAAAACATCGGGGATTTAACGAAATAGACACCGGTACGCGTTTTTCTTGCCTTAATTCTCAATTTTCTTCAGTTTGTGTAATTCCCCAGTTGTTCGACGAATTTACGCAGTAAAAACCACTAGTCTATTTATGGTTGCTGTATGTATTTACTATTTACCCACCGCGTCCGAGCTTTATTTATTTCTTAGAGAACGGACAAAGGAGCTTGCGAGTTGCGACCCAGTCAACGTCAGCGAGCATATAAAATTTTGCGTTTTCACATTGGAGTCTCAATAATTGATTAGTGCAAGTGGTGGATATTTAATCAATCCTTTTGACAAATTAATTATAGAATAGCATTTTTCAGGGGCAGCAGATTAAAATAAGGGGGAAAAGAAAATGTCCGCAAACTATGATAACTGGGAGAGGCTGGTTGGTGCTGTTTTGAAGAAACAACAGCTTTGGGAACTCTTTCATGAACACTCCAGGAGCCCCAGCATCCTCTCCGAAGCATCCGATCTCAGTTCGAGCTTCAGCTCGAGTTTTCCCTTCGATGACCTGGCGGTTGACCTTGGAAGTTCATCGAGGTCTCATAGAGCATTTCCGAAGCTGGTATTTGTTTCAGATTTTATTCCAGCTATCGAAGTCAAAGATGTTTACCTGGCTTCTGGTGAGTTACTCGGCAGGGGAACCTTTGGGATTTCGTACGCGGCTCAAATGGATAATAGGGTCAAGATTGTGGTGAAGAGACTCAAGTCCACTAATAGTATACCGGAAAATGAGTTCAATCGGCACATGGCGATTGTTGGGGGTGTTAAGCACAACAACGTGGCTGCACTAAGGGCTTACTACTCATCGGGAGACGAAAGGCTGATGCTGTATGATTATTACAGTAGGGGGAGCGGGAGCGTGTATGCGTTGTTACATGGTATGTATGTTGAACTCTGCACCTTTATTTGATATATGCGTGTTGCTTTATTCGACTTAAGAAGGATTATATTATAGTTTATTGAATTATTTATTTCAGTTGGTATGAGTTGCACTATATACTTTTTTAGATATAAATATCTATTAAATATTTATATCTATAGCAAAAGAGTGTCAAATAAGCCATATTTTCTTCCACTGTTATAACTTATGTCTGGCTACATGGGGCTCCATTATTGGAATGGATTGAGTAGAAAACAACAGATTAGAAACATATAAATAGTCAAGTGTTGAGTATATTGCTTGTAGTTTGCCATTGTCTTCAGGATGCCTTTAGTTATATATTATAGTCTTGCTTGAATCAGCATTGTGGGAAAAAGACTAGCATGTGAGAACTGAATGTGAATGATCTTACGCGTATTCTGATGTTTTCCAGGACGAACTGGTGAACGGCGGGCTGATGTAGACTGGGAAAGCAGACTAAGAATTGCGATTGGTGCAGCGTGGGGTATTGCTGAAATACACAAGCATAATGGTGGGAAGCTTGTCCATGGAAACATCAAGACGTCAAACGTTTTTCGTAATCCTGACCAGTTTGGTTGTGTATCAGATCTCGGTCCAACAAACTTGATAGAAACAACATTCACTCCAATTGCACATTGCTACGCTCCGGAAGTAAAGAATACTCAGAACGTGTCCCAAGCATCAGATGTGTATAGCTTTGGGATTCTGCTACTTGAGCTTCTCACTCGAAAGCCCACATTTTATGTCCATGGTGGCCCCCTGGCTGTTAACCTAGTCAAACTGGTCACTTCTATAACAAACAGGGTGAGGGCTGCTAATGTATTTGATGCGGATCTGTTGCAGCAGTCTACGGTAAAAGAGCAGATGGTCAAGATGTTGAAAATTGGAATGAAATGCATAGAAAAATCGGTAAAGAAGAGACCTAAAATGTCTGAAGTGGTGAAGATGCTAGAGGATATTAGTGTTTTGCACCCAAGAGCTCCTGTGGTAAAAAATCTTGTATTTTTAAATGATGATAACCCCTATGATCTCGAGGATTTGTTCAGGGCTTCTGCCGAGGTTCTTGGGAAAGGAACATTTGGGACTTGTTACAAGGCAATATTAGAAGATGGAAACACAATTAAAGTTAAGAGATTGAAGGGTGTAATTGTTCCGTTTGAAGATTTTCAGCAACATACGGAGATTATTGGAAGAATGAGGCACAAAAATGTTGATGGAGTGAGGGCCTTCCACTACTCGAGAGATGAAAAGCTCTTGGTGTATGATTACTATGATCAGGGCAGTGTATCTACTTTGCTGCATGGTACGTATAACTAATGTTAAAGACATCCATCTGATTTTGTTTGTCTCTATTTCTTATGATGAGATTAAGGCATCTTGTTTCGATTTTTTTTTCATGATTGCCATGATTTTTTTCTAGTAATTAGAGGCTGCAAGTTATGTTTCCACGAATAGAACTGAATTACATTTTCCTAATTTTAACATTATAAGAAGACGATCTTTTAAAGCTGCCCTAGCATGTTGTTTCTGATAGTGGTTATACTTGATTGCAATTTCTCCAACTTTGCAGACAGAACAGGTACTGGTTGGACACCGTTAGACTGGGAGACCAGACTAATAATCGCAGTTGGTGCGGCACGGGGTATTGCTCACATCCATAAACAAGATGGTCAGAAACTCGTGCATGGAAATATAAAATCCTCAAACATTTTCCTCAACAGACAAAAATACGCCATTGTCTCTGATGTTGGATTGGCGAAACTGACTAGTCCCGTTAGACGATCAGGTATGCTAACTCCAGGATACTGTGCCCCTGAAGTCACAGACACGAGAAGAGTTTCCCAAGCTTCTGACATTTACAGCTTTGGAGTCTTTCTGCTTGAACTTCTCACTGGAAAACGATATCAATTCACCAATTATGATGAAGAGGTCATCTCGCTAGTTGATTGGGTTCAATCTGTTGATCGTGATGAATGGGCTGCCGAAGTGGTTGACATAGAGCTTCTAAGGTATGAAATTAGGGAGGAGACATGTGTACATTTGCTGCAAATAGCAGTGGATTGTATTAGTGTTTTCCCCGAACGCAGACCTAGGATGTCTGAAGTAGTGAGGGTGTTAGAGGATATTAGTGGCATCGAACCATTAAATGAATCGAGTTTGGGAGATGCATTGGAGAACCCATTATCCATGGAATCAAGATTGGAAGATCTATTGGAGGATCTGTTGCCCATACTAAATCGGGATAGTGAGTGGTGACTGAATCGGGATCATCTTGTTTTTATTTTTCTGGATGGACTTTCAGGTAGTCACGACTACACCTAATGGATAATTATTGCAAAGTTTACTACTATTGGAGTATTGTTAAATGCTGTTTTAGTAATGAAATCTTTGATATGGTCAACAGTATACAAAGATTGCTCTTAAGATTTAGCGTAATTGCAAAATAAATAAATAAATAATAATAATAAATACCCCCGTGATATTCGTTTCTATTTCACAAATTGCATTCAGGATATTTCTTAATGGTAGTTTTTGTTATTAATTTGGTCAAACCTTAATGGTAGTTTTTGTAATATTTATCCCTTACGTTGTATTTCTTGAAGCCATGTTCATGTCACCAGGTCTTGAGCATAGAAATGTAGCTCCATTTTTCCGAGGGCCTATTTCAATATTCTTTGAGGGCAATCTGAACTGCATTTTCTAATGGAAATTTCCATATTCTGCAGGGAAGGGGACGTAAGTTTCTCATGAGGCATCAATGATGTGTCCATGGTCATGTCGACCTTTTGTTGATCTTGTAATGCTGTGTTTGTAAAAGCATTATTTACTTTGTTTGGAAGGATATTAATTACAGGGATCTCACCAATTCAGCTCTTTTTTTTTCCCAAGTTTGTGTTGAGTTTAGAGAATTGATGTTACATGCTGCCTAAGTCAGTTTTAGGGTTTCTAAAAGTCCAATTCTATAGTTACACCTTTCTGAAAATAGGGTTTAAAACTAATCTTGCAAGTCTGTACCTCTCTGGTATTGCAAAATTTGAAAAATGCATGTCATGATGCAAATTGTGTACGGGGTTGTATCATTTATGCTCAATTTCAATAATATGTACGTATATGTACATGGATAAATGAGATGTGTATAACTTCATTCCCTTAAGAAGCGTGTAACCCTCAAGAGTTTCTTCTGAGTTGGCATTCGTTGGTATGATGCTAAGGCTTGCAGTGAAGTTTATATTAATTGTGAGGAAATTACTAAAAATATCCTTGACGTGTAACCTAATAGCAAAGGAATAAAGTTATCTTAAAAAATTATTAAACACCACCTTAAAGTATTACAAACACCTGATTGAAGTTTGTATTTCCTTGAACATAACACAAAAACTATTGTAAGACCGTTCGTATCAGTGGCGGATCTTGGGTCTACAGGGTACACCCAAAACATAGTATATATGTATACTAGGTAGCATTATTAGTTAAAGTTTTAAGGTTGGTCAAGTGGTTTTAGGGTTTGGTTCGTACAAGAACCGCAAGGATTTGAATCATGGATTCAGATTTTGTTTTGCAATTTATTTATATTAACACTAGCAAGATAACTATGTTCGATGTTGAGTGTTTTATACCCAAATATGTAAATTGTTGTAGTGAATAATTTGTTGGCCCATTTACATAATCTTAACCCTTGTAAAAAAAGAAGAATAAAAAACAAAAAAGTGTACCATATTTTGTTATTTGTGTATGTTTTGTTGTAGGAATTTATATATACCAGTGTGAAAGCCCGCGAAAATCGCGGGCACATATAAAAAATATAAAAAAGATGAAATTTATTAAAAAAATAATTAAGAATGTGAATTATTATATCAAAAAGAAAAAAAATTGTTGTTTCAGTTTAAATTTTGAATTTTTTATGTTACATTAGTTGTTTTGTTTACAATGATATCATTTTCGTCGCAATAAAAAATTTTCAACCCTTTATGATCTTAACTATCAATATTGTGAAATAAAGACCGAGATTGTGCATTATACGCGAGTTTTATAATGACACTTTTGAAAGATTTGTGATAGCTATAAAAATAAAATAAAAAATTTTAAAGTATGATTGTATTTTAAACTTATGTGGCGTCTCGTTCCAATATAAAAATCGTTCAGTTCTAGTATATTTCTATTTATATTACATCATTTTTCATAATGAATAGTGTTCGAGTGCATTTATACATGCAATCCACGGGATTAGTTGTTAAATATAGTAAATTGCCCTTAATGTGACGTTCAAACCCGAAGATAATCGAAGTTTTGAAAATATTAAGGACCCTTGAGGGATATCAAATATATATTTTATAAGGTTATCATATTCATTAGAGAGATAGAAAATATAATTAAAATCGAAATTCTTGTAAATTCTAAAATTATGAGGATTATTGTAAATTCTTGTAAATTTCGAAAATATAATTAAGACCAACATATAATTAAAACCGAAATAATATGTCGTTCTAAAAATAATATGTCGTTCTAGGAGAATTTTCTAAAATAAGATGAGAATCATATACTGGTGATATTGGAGTGTGTGACGATTATGTAATAGAATATTGGATTCAGATTATACCCAATTAATTTCATAATCATTAATAAAATATGTTATTATTCATACGTTATGATCTTCTACAAATCAGTTGATTATATAAACACGTCATTAATTATGAGAATAATTAATATACAATCGCAATCTTTCAAGATACATCACATATGATATAATCTGTGATTTGATATTCATAATTACTGATTTAATATTCCTACTATATTTATTTTTAATTTATTTTATGTTCCGGAATAAAATTGTAGTTATATGTCAATCAATGCTTTGACCGATTTCCTACTACTATTTCGCTGATTTTCCGTATTTTATGTACAAATTGACTTCCTTATAAACATATCAGTTTGATATTAATTAATGTATTATATAATTGAAATCCGTGATTGGATATTACAAATYGAATGAATTATCCAATATACAATTTATGTTAAAAAATACTTCCTGCTGAAGAACCAAGTGTATATAAATATTTCCTAAATCTCATTAATTGATTTGGGAAATTGATGGAAAATACTTCATTGATTTCACAGCTGTTTCAGCTTGCTACTTCAGTGCCAGGGGCATTTTTGTCAATCTTGAAAACACTTCTTGGAGTGTCCATATCCTCAGGCCTCTCCCACCAAGCATGATCTTTTCCAGCATCTCCCACCTACACAATAATCAACATATCAAACTCCATTTCTTTCTTCAAACATTAAAAATACAAACTCAGTCAAATTAATTAAGCCAACTGATTATTCTGGATATATCTTATTTCAGAATAAGGAGCCAAATTTATAGTTTTTTTCAACCTGTGAAACAGATTTATGTCCAAATCCATTATTATTTAAAAAAAAAGTAAAGTAGTAAATCCATCACAACAAAACCAAGAACTTGAAAACATGGCTCAGATATTCAGATACCCAAATTGCCCCATCTTATCAACAAAATTGAGCAATTTAAAGAACATCAACTTGAAAAAATAAATTGATGATTGACATTAGATATTATTTACACAGAATCTTCTATCACGAAGCAATGGACCAGATCCACATTCATTCTGTTTGCAACTTCCAGAAAACTGATGAGTTTAAATTAGCAAAATAAATTTTATTTGGATATAAAAGCTTGTTGACATGACATAATTCAAGAGAAAGGAAATAACATGTATTTATTGCGTTTCATAAAAAAAGACAAAATTTCTTAAATATCTATCTTACATATCAGGGGAGGGTTTACCTGACTTGACTTGGTCACTCCCAAGAATTGCAAGGTCACTCACAATTGAACCGTAAGGCGAAGGTATGAAGTAGGAAAGTGTGGAAACTTAAACTGCTGTGTATCTGGATTTTGCATGAATTTCTGGATATCGAGCTGCATCCGTAGAACTGATAAAATCAAGTAGAATAAATAAATAAATAAATAAGGGGATTGCCTGATAAAACTAAAAATATTTAATATTAAACAGAATCAATATACCAAAACATAATACAGAAATTAACCAAATATCTGAATAATGCTAGCAAGTTCGGATCTTAGCGAATAAAAGTAAAAATAAAAAACTTGTAAGAAGATAAGGATTAGCGAATTTAGGCCAAGTTCGTACCTTATTCTCTCTTAAAGAAAGCAAACAGGTTCACATGGTAGTGAGAAACACAAACAGAAAGGCCTCGACTCCAAAATTCAGATTCGACTACTCCCATTTTTAGATTACAAATGATGTCCGTACAGATTAAAAAATCACAAATTGGTGATAACGATAAATAAAGTAAATATATTAAGATAATAGAAACACCCTGATATCAGCCAGTCTCAAGAGAACAGGAAATAGATAATGAAAATGAAAAATAACAAAAATAAAAACACATGACAAAAAAAATTATAAACAAAACTAAATAAGAACATGAAACCCCACATTTCTTGGAATATCCTAACTAATTTCTCAAACCATATAAAATCAATACACACCAAATAATCAATCTTTAAGCCTCAAAATATTTATTTACTCTTCAATTCAATATAAAATCCAAAATTCACCTCATAAATTAAATAGGAAATTGAAAAAAGAAAACACAATTAAACTGAAAGTTGGAAAGAAAAATACCATACGGTCAACGTGGGAGTATGAAACCACGGTGAAAAGTATTTTTTACATACATCTCCATCCCTTAAGTGAAGATGCAACCATGACTCATGGAGTTCTGAAAATAATAATAATAATAATAATAATAATAATAATAATAATAATAATAATAATAACTCAAATTACACGACTTTCTTAAATTGCAGACAATATGTCAGAACCAAAAAAAAAAAAAAAACAGAACTGAGGTGTTATTTATAATACCATATCATACATACACAATAAAGATTATTATTATTATTATTATTATTATTATTATTATTATTACTACTACTACTACAACTACTACTATTATTATTTCACTATTCTCTTTCGAGTAATGTTACCGAAATAACTACCATTTCCTCAAATTCATCAATATGTCACACAGTCACATAAACTACTAATCCCACATAACTCATAATAAAATTATTATTAAAATTAAACTTTTCCTCAAAGAACATATAATATATGACCACACAGAATTGACATAAGGGTCATCAATTGATATATCAATCAAAGAAGAATATAAAATTATTTATTACATTCAATTAAGAAAATATGCATATCAAATATTAATCTATCTTTGAATTCTACATTACCTTTGTTGATTCTTCCCTAGCAGTAATTTGGACAAACCTTTGGCAGTCAAAAAGTAGAAATACAAAAATGCAGGACTTTGACAAATTTCGAAAAAAAAAAYAAATATGCACAAAAKATATTTCATCTACCTTGGGATCCAGGATTAACTTTTGTCCTAATAGACTCTTCTTGAGCCGTTTCAAATTCTTCTGCCTCRARATRCCCGACTGAAAGTGAATTCGATTACCTTTGTTGATTTTAGTTATTACAAAAATATTTTATGAAAGTGAATTCGATTTTAAATTAACTTAATGTTGATAGTTTATAATAAATTGGAGACTTTGTACATGTTGAAAAATTAAAAAGATTCTTGTAATAATTATATTCTCGATTATGCATCTTTTCAATTTTAACCAAAACTATCTGAGAGTACTAAGGTGACCCAACAGGCAAAGAGCCATTAGTGAAGTCATATTTCCTACTGTTGGACGAATAGTGCATCTTAGCCAAAGTGACAATTAGACTCGCATGTTGTGTTTTGGATATCTAATTTTGTTTATTGTATTCGAAAATTCTCAAATTYCCAAAAACCAATCAAATACATAATTACATCAAACAAACAAATTAAATTTAAGAGAAATATTGTTTTTCTTAAACCCATCAATTAAAATTAGAGTTTAATATATCATAAATGAGTAATTATTAGTAGCAGGAAAAGTAGTTAACAAAATAGATCACTGTTTAGAAGCACGACCTGTATCGGGGGTAATTGTAAGACAAATAAAGTCTCAGGGGTATTTTTGTAAGTTTATTATTATTATTATTATTTTTTTGTAACTAAGTCAAATCTCATGGGTACTCTGTAATTAAACAAAAGGTAAATTTGAGTAAGAAATGCCACTAAATGTCCAAAATTACAGAATAACCTTTCTTARAGTTGCTTCAATAACCAAGACTTGAGATATTCYAAGAATTCAACTCATTTGTGCAGAATATATTTACAGTGAGCATAAATCAGAAATGGGCCAAGTAACAATACTCTAAAACTTACCAGTATTGATTTCGTTCATGGCCCTTTTCACGTGCTCATCCGGCTCTATGTCCACAATCAGAGTTTGAACAATTTCATACCCATAGGCAGACATAGCCTGAAAAAAAAAAAGATAATTAAATATTAGGTTCATCCACTTGAATAAACATCAATATAGAAAAATGGGTTTTTACCTTTTCGAGCTCATCTTCAACAGCTTTGGCAATGTCATTTTTCTGCTCAAAAGCATCATCGAGATTCATATTCGGAACACTGGCTCTTATCACTGTAAACTCACAAAAAACGTTTCAAATTGAATGGTCTTAAACAATGTTCATAGGTAGTCGTTCATTCATAACAATTAATTAATATCTACGTACCATCAAAGACATAGGCCTGAATCTGACCCTTCGTGTTGCTGAGTTTATAAAAAGCATCGCTCGCCTTATCCGTAATGGCACGGTATTGAATCGACGCAACGACATTCACAAACACATTGTCCTGAAACCCAATATTTATACATATAGGCAAAATTAGTACTTATAAATAGATAGATAAATGCATAAACTGAAACCTAAAAATTTTGGAGTCCTGATATTTATTTAAAAAAAAAAATTGAATTACAGTTTAATACTAATAAAATTACCTTAGTCTTGGTCTCGCAACGGACGTCTAGTTGCTGTAGCCGGAGAGTGAGATGGCCAGCCAGCTGGCTACCGAGAAACCAAGGTAGGCAGTGACAGCCTGGCTCTAGGACATCATCGAATTTCCCAAACCTCTCCTTAATCGCAACGGTCGATTGGTCAACTTGAATGCAGCAAAATAAATTTCCCATATCCTACACATAATTGCAGAAGGAAATTTTCAGATTGCAGCCAAAGTCGACGCCGCCTTACCTAACCACGGCGGAGGCAAAGCCGTTTCGCCGATCGGACCGGCCAGGAGAAAGGCGGCCACGCCAAGTTCGAGTGTCCCCTGTGCAAGGTCACCGCTCGCGTCTAACTATCTATGCAGATCCACCACGAACATCGCCATCCCAAGATCCCCTTTGATGAGACCATTGTTGCCGAAACCTCGAAGCTTAAGCCCAGCGTCCGCGGCAGCCTGAAGAAGGAATAATAAATTGCCACAATTCAGTCGTGTTTGTTGTTGTAATGTTCCATGTTTACTGTAAAAAAATAAAATAAAGGAATAATCGAAAATTTTCAATTAGCAATAAGTTTTTATGAAAAAACAAATCGAAAAATAAAAAATGAATTCAATTATATAAAAAAAAATCGGAAAAACAGATTTGAAAATATCAACAGATCAACAGTTCTCTTAAAAATTTCGATGGCCATGATTTTTATTTAACTAATATCAAGGATCTGATTTCCACAAACAAAACGGATCTTAATTTCACAAACAGTACAGATCTAAAATTTACAAACAAAACGGATCTGATTTCCCAACATAACTTTTATAAAAGTTGGGATTAACATGCCGGAAGATGAAATCTTTTAAGAAAAAAAAATATTGTGCGATTGATGTTGTGAATCTGTGAAGAAAAAAACGAAGAAAAATAAGAAGGAAAAAACGAAAAAGAAAAACAAATGTTGAAGTCCGTGAAAAAAGCTAGACAAAACAACATTAACATAAATAAATAAATAAAAAGTTGTTATTTATACCCGGTCAAAATTTTGGCCTCGTCCCAAAATAGACCCCCTATAAATCACAAGACAACACGTTATTTTTGGGAAATTTTGATTGGACCACCTCATTCTTAAGACACTCTCCTTTCGACACCTCATCTTTAATAGTTAACAACATTAACAAAATGGAGGGTACATATGATAATTTATTTATCGTATCACCGTATTCAAAATCTTGGAATGGTTGCACTCATTTTAATTACAAAATCGGACCAATGTCGTGTCTAATTCAACTGACTAGACGATCCAAATTTAAACCATTGCTCGATGCAATTCATTTGAGAATAACAGTATTTGATAGACTTAATATACAATTTACATATTAAAGACTTAACTCTAATTTGGGCTAACTAGGAAACTGACGACTCTAATTTAGGCTAATCAATTATGAATATGCTAATAGTATAATTAGGATATTTGACTACCCAAAACTAAAAAGATATACAATAATATCTTCATATTCTATCAAGATCAAGTTGAAAAAATGAAATCAAAAAAATGAAATCAAGTTGTTCAAAAGTCCTAAAACTTTTCAATATAAAATCAAGATCACCAGTGAACTAGTCGCTTCGAGTAAGACGCTAGTTTTAATATTTTTGTCCATTTTACACAATTCATTTGAGCAACAATATTAATGAGAATATATGTAGATATTATTGTTATTATAGATCACTTAAAATCATTACATAAATGATATATATATATATATATATATATATCATTTATTGTCTTTAATATGTAAAGTGTTTATTAAAAGTAAAGCAAATCAACGAGAAATGACGGCAGATCATTCTTTCAATTAACAACCAAACGAATATTGAAAACTTAAATTAAATTGATTAAAAAATATATATATGAAATTAAATTGTTATAACACACTTTTTTATATTTATTTCATACATTTATTTATGCGTCATAATTTAATATATATTGATATTGAGAATTAATGAATCATTACTGTTAAAATAAAAGTTATAATCGAAAAATATAGGTAAAATTGAAATTCTCAATCATAATAATTACTTTTTCTTAATATTTACAAAAGTAAAAATATTTTATATTTACATTTACATTTACATCTACATCTATACCATTATTTATAACAACTTTCGATCGGTTCTAATCTACAACAGTGAGAAATCAGACCAAAACCCTCTGGAGCAATTCTCACCTGCAAGTTTGAAATTTCAATGGCCCGTACGACGAAGCGCCTCGTCTTATCCGGTCTCCTCGTCTTATCCATTCCGGTGGCTCTCCCCGCGGCCTCCCGCTTCTTCCGTACGACCGCTCGCTTCTCCGACGACGTCGATCCGTTCTACGGTATATTTTTTTCCTTTAGCTCCATTTGAATGTGTTGTATTTTTCTTATTTCTGTATTTATGTGGAAAAATTGCAGTCGATTGCGGTCCAGCCATAAAAAGCAGCCAAGCGGCGAGCAGCGGCACCCCCATTCCTGCCCACGAATGGAAGGCAAGGAACGCCGCTGATGGTTTCCATCTCCGGCTGTACATGGCCGGAGTGGGCAAGGAGGATGTGAAGGTGTGGATTGAGGGAGGCGACCTGATTGCTGAGGGCAACAAGGAGAAGGACTTTGAGGATGAGGATGACTGCGCCACTCTCATGAGGTACAGAGTGATGAGCCCGCCCGACAAACTCTTCAATCTCGGTGCCATGGAGGCCGACATCAACAATGGCTTGCTCAAAGTCTTTGTTCCCAGAAGGGGGGGAGAGGACTACTGAGGTTTCATGTTTCCTTTCCTTGTTTAGTAAGTGGTAGTAACTTGGTAGAATATTAACTTACTTGGGTGGTAGAATAATATGAATATGTTGATGATTGGTGTTCTAAATGCTGTCACTGTTGAGACTTGATAGGTAGTATCACTTGAACTGTGTTGCGCTTGCTATTATGTCTATATGATCCTCAATGACTATTTTCTCGCTTGGTTTGTTTTTATGATGAGTACACATAATGCAGAGCTATATATAATTGGTTGCGTAATTTACTGCCGGGTATATGGATGATATATAAATGTTTGGGTTAGTTCCAAAGATTGCCCTTGATATTTACTTAATTGCCAAAGAACACACTCCCTTGATATTTGTTTCTTTCTTAAGAATTGCATTGAGGGATATTAGTTAATAAAATGCAAATACCTTGAGGGGGTATTTGTACTCTTGAAAGATGTTAATTAGGTCAAACCTTAATGGTAGTTCCTGTGATTGTCACTTGTGTTGTATTGCTTGAAGCTATATCCAGGTTACCGAGTGTGGTGCATATCCATTCTTCTGATACAGCATTTCAAGATTCTTAGGTTGTTCCGAACTGCAGATTCTAATAGAAAACTTCGTTTTCTTGGTCGGGAGATACATATATATTCTGCTGGGAACAGGACATGGGATTTTTTTTGTGTGTGTGTGATATTAAAGTTAATTTTAGAACTGAGGCTTACAAATTATATATATACATATTATAGAGAGATAAATGAGATATGTATAGTTTTATTACCTTAGGTTGCATTCGGATTTGAATGAGGGTTTATTTGGGGAAAGGATATGAAATGGTACAATCTGAGAAGGATTTGGAATAAATTGCAATGACTCAAAAGATTGCTAAAAATTGGACTCCCAGGGAATTAAAATGCATTGATTTATGAGTTTATGCAAAACAACCTAAATGAATTTTTTATTATGAATTTGGGATTCTTGTCTTCAAAACTTTTTTGCAAATGCAAATCTTAAGGAACGTATGACTCTAGAGGGTAGCTTCTCCAGAGTCTTTGTATAGTTTTCTGAGAAGTGTGCAACTGCTTGGATTTTTTTTTTTCTGCCGTCGTGGCCTGGATCATAGTGCGCGCTTGGTTGAGCGGTTCATAAGTGATGATAGCTTATTTTTTCTTATTAAGCTCTCATTGGCTACTTCCTCCGTTTCATTCTATTTGTCGCAATTAACCATTTCACGAAAACTAAGAAAGATGATTGATGTTATAATTATATGTAAGATGATTGATGTTATAATTATAGGTATCAAATGATCATAATATTTTTTTTAAAATAATTAAAAGTGTGAAAAAATAAATGTAAGGGTAAAAATAATAAACTTTAATTTTTATTGGATAAGTAAACAGTAATAATGATTCTCTATTGAAAATGAAAATGCGACAAATAGAATATGACAAAAAAATTTACAAATCACAGATAGACAGGACGGAGAGAATATTTGGTAATCTTAGAGGCCGCTTGGTTGAACGGAGGAGCGGATAGCTTATTTATCACCAATTAGTTCGTTTACATTTGATAAAGGTTTCTAATCAGCTCCTAGCTGATTAGGCATCAAAAGCACCATTTCGCCAAAAGTTATAATTCGTAACTTTTTCTAATCAGCTGACAGCTAATCGGAGAAAATTTTATTTTTATCATTTTCCCTTATAAAATATATTTTTATATACTAACATATTATTTTATAATTCTATATAAATATTATATTTAGACATAGTAATATATTTATTTATCAATGTAATTATTTTTGTATAATTGTTTATATTTTTTATGAAATCTTTATTTATTATTTTAAATTTATAAATTATTATTTTTCATACTCACATATTATTTATAGTTCTACATAATATTATTTTTATACATAAAGATTTTTTTTATCGGTATAATTAATTTGGTATCATTGTTTATATTTTTTATTTCTTAATTTTTTAAAATACTTTTTAGAAAGTCTTTATTTATTATTCTAAATTTATTGATTATTATTTTTATATTTTTCTTAATTTTTATGCATACTATTTTTTTATATCTCTAACCTTCAACTAGCTAATTCACCAAGCTATATTTTACAATCAGTTATCACCATCAGCCATCATTCACCATCTATCAGCTTATCAAATCATCTCAACCAAACGAACTCTTAATCAACTGATTGAAATAAATTTTCATTTTATCATTTTCTATTTTAAAATATACTAATCTTATATAGTAACACATTCTTTTATATTTTTACAAAAAAAAAAAATTATACATAAGTATATTTTTGTTTATTTATATAATTCTTTTGTTATCATTGTGTGTGTTTTTTTTCTTAATTTGTTTTTAATTTTTAGGAAGTCTTGTTTATTATTATATATTTATTTGTTATTATTTTCTATATTTTTAACATTTCATTTATATTATTTTTATATTCCAATATATATATAGTGATAAATTAACCTTCAGTTAGCTAATTTGTCAAATAATATTTTCAAATCAGCTATCACTTATCCATCATCAGCCACTTGTGAACCGCCCGACCAAGCAAACTTAATTTACTGCTTTTGAATTTCGAAACCTTTTAAGTGTAACTTTAAATTGTTTCATTGGAAGTGCTTTAAATCTTTTAGTCCAATTCCGATATGAAATCAGATGGTGTGACATTAGAATGAAATAAATAAAATAAAAAAAAAGGGTGAAGATAAGAGTGTCAAGAGTAAAAAAAAAAACTAATTAGAAGCAGGAAATGTGAGTTGTAATACTGGATTTGGCATGTTTTAATTATTTAAGATGGGGTTAGACATAGTAACTGGGATCATGACAGGTAAATATCCCAACAGCAATTTTATCATTCTTCAAAATCCTGGCAATGAATGTGGAAGGTTTTGTCGGAAAATCTCTTGCACCTCGAAAGATTTTTGTGATTTTTTTAACACTATTTAGGCACTTTCGTATTTCAGTTATTAATTGAATTGAAGGATAGTTACAAATATTACTTTGAGGTTTACAAATACAAATATTAAGGAAGTATTTGTAATACGTCACGAGTGATAACATGACAAATTTGCGATTAAGTTGAACTTCAAGATTATCCTTCACATACAGCAATCTTTTCTTCATTTCTCTAGTACTCCTTTACTATTACCTTTTCAACTTTTTGCATCGAAGCCTTCTTCAAATCCCAGGACAAAAACGTTCTCATGTAATTCAGTAACTCAAAGTGGAAAAGAAATGAATTATGCAACGTGTTTAAGGCCCAAATCGATATGCCACTATTCAAGCCATCATGGTCCTGGTAACTGAGCAAGATGATATCTCGCGTCTCTTGAACACCAAAGTCACTCTTAGGACCTTCCCCTAAAAAACATCATCTCATCTAAAGAAACATCTGCTACTCAGAAACTTCACCCAAACTACAAATATCAGGAAATCAAAAGGTTGGGCACTACTTGTAACTTGAGATCGTCGGATAAGTCAGAGTTCTTTTCCCTATGATAAAAAATATATATATCTGCTCGTATTTCTTCAACACATTGGCTTTTCAAAGAATATTGCCAAGATTAAATCTTTAATGATGTGAATAATTACAGCAAGCATTTTCAAAAATATTCATCATGAAATTGAACATGGGCTCTCCCTAATCCAGTCTCACACCACGAATCTTACAGACAAGGTTGGCTGTTGGAAGATCGAGCTGATTTCCTGAGTTTGATTTCACGAGGTCCTTAAGCTGATCAGTTGGTGTCGAAAAACAGGTATGGAAGGTAGCGAGAACCGGGGGGATGGGCATTGACAAGGCCGAGAGCACGTTGCTCAAATATTCGATATCTACAGATATCTGCTGAGCTCCACGATCCGTTACCTTCTGGATCCCGCGCAACTGCTCGACATAAAGAGCAGTAGCTCCCTCAGCAACCTATCATCACAAAGAACGTTAGACTAATCCAATCTTTCCACTTCAGTGAAATGCACAACGTTGGCATTTGCTAGTGTGATGTTAAGGCTATTGCAGTAAAGTTCACATCAGTTATGGGGTAAATTACCAAAACACCCTTGAGGTTTAACCTAATTGCAAAAGAATCAAGTTGTCTTTCAAAATTATAAATACTACCTTAAAGTATTACAAAACACCCCGCTTGAGCTTTGTATTATCATAAGAAAGGCACCCCCTTCTGTCAGAAATTCTGATTTACTTGCCTTTTCATTGATAATTACATCCTTAAATAGTACAAGCTCAATCAGTCATTAATGACAGAATTATTCTAATCGCTATTCTAATCCCTAGAATCATGCAATCTGAATATATACAATAAATGTGCAGATTTGACACTAATAGCAGAATTGTTCTAATCCCATAAATTAGGCAATCTAACTATATACAATAAACGGACAGAATCTAATCCAAAAAATAGGAAACAAATTAATGATAGAATCCCTTATTGACACCATCAACAGGTGCAATTTATAAAATAAAAAATATGTGTGTGTTTGAGTGGGGTGGGGTGGGGTGGGGTTAGGGGGGGTGGGGGGTGAAGGTGTACTTGTAACGTTCAAAAATAGCTGGGTTTTTTTAACAATTAGTCCTTAATTTTAACATTGAACCAAACCTCGGGCGTATTTTTGTAATTTTGAAAGTTAGATGGTTTTTTTCATAATTAGATCAAACCTCAAGGGGCCTTTTTGTGATTATCCCTTATATTTAAGAAGGCATTAAGTGTAAATTGAAGTACAACCTCCAAGTCAACAGAGTCTAAGTGAGGGAATTTACCTTGAACATCCATTCAGTTGCAAAGAACTGTGCCTCTTCAGCATTGGCATCACCGTTAGAAATACCTTCAGCAAGGGGCTCCAGTTGTTGGGGTAACGTAAGAAGGTATTCACCAACATTGGTCACATAAGACTGAGGGTACGCACTAAAGCTTGGGACGCGGTAAGCACTTTGCTCTTCAACAGAAGACCATATGGGCAGACGAGACAAATCACTAAAGTGTTGTCTGACTTTCAAAATGAGCACATCATACACTAGCTCATTGACTGCCTCTGCAAAAGCTGCAACTCTTTGAGAAGCCATTGGAAGCGCATGAAATCTGGGATCTTTCGACTGCAAGAACCAAGTGAAAGTTGTCAGGGGTCAGGAATATATTACATGCATTTGAAGGTAAGAATATCAGTTATGGGTGTAAAATAATGTTACGGTGGATTTATTTAACTGTCTCTTTCAGAGGATAGGTTTTGGTATTAATTTGAGTATAGTTACGTATTTCATAATTACCATTGCTAATTAAGTAATTCAAGATGAGTTCCTGATAAATAATTCTGGATTTCATACGAAAAAGGGATAATTACAAAAAGTTCCGCTGAGGTTTGACCTAATTACAGAAAAATTCAGCCAACTTTTCAAACTTACAAAATGTACCTCTGTAGTTTGATTCAGTGTTAAAACAAAGGGGCTGCGTGTAATATTTTTTTAAATGTGGGGATTTCAAAATTTTATTGTTTATGTAACGGTAAATGTAAAACATAATAAAATCTCAGTGGTATTTAGTACTTTTGAAAGTTAGTTGGGTTGCTTTGTAATTAGGTCAAACCTCAAGGGTACTTTTCGTAATTTAACCCAAAGATAAAAGCTAATGCGCCTTACCTGCTCCAAGAGGTTCAAAAGTTTACGAGCCTTTGCAGGGACATCAATAAGTCGTAGAGCTGCCACATCCAGGGAAGCTTTTCCAGCTGTAGATAATTCCCCACTTCCATCATCATCAGCCAGGTGTGATTGATTCTGATCAAGACTTGAACCATGTATAGAAAGAGACAGATTAGTTCTCAATCGAGCAAGCGTAGACCTCAAGGAAGCTTCAAAAACTGAAATTCGGCTCGTCAAACAATCCGAAACTGTGAGAATTTGTAAAGCACCCTGGACAAAGGACCATTCTTCCTCATTTGACATGAAATCAACTTTACGTGCATGTGAAGCTGTTTCCTTCCTGTCTGATCCTGTGTCCTTCTTTGCTCCAACAGTGTCTACTGCTACATCCACTCCGCATACTGCTCTTAGTGATTTTAGATTTCCTTGAAGGGCGGAGATGTATTGTATTGTTACATCATCAAGAGCAAGGATTAGCTCATCTGCCTCGGACCCACCAGTAAAGCTCATGCATCTCTCTGTGGCAGCTTCAAGAAGTAGAATGACTTGTGGGATGGTCTCTTCCATTCTTCTAACTGTTTCGCTGAGCTCAACACCCTGAACGCCAATAATACGAGTACTAACTCCTCTAAGATCAAAACCCGCAATCCCACCAGACAGCACACCACGCTCCATTTGCCCATATCTAAATTACGAATTAATAAAAGCGAGTTATTTAATGACAAATGGTTTTAAAAAATTAGTTGGATAGTGCATATATATGAGTAAAAAAACAACAACAAGAAATCTACCAGAAGCTCCATAGAAATTATTCTAAACATATACTTCACATCACTGTATACGATATTCTTGCAACTCAAATATCTACCCAGTATAACCAAGAAAACAAGGGAAAACACTAAAAACCAACTACAAATGTTCCAAAAAGGCAGAGAAGAATGCCATGGATAATACCATGGCAAACAGGCATATAATAATACAATGAAGACTAGAAGTGTGGTTACCTTTGTTTAAAAGTTTCGTATGGATTGTAGACTGCCTTCAGTGTATCTAACAACACGTGAAGATCAGAATCGGAAAATAAATGTTGAATATTTCTGGAAAAACTTCCAGTTATGTTGTGTAGTTCAATCAGGGCCTCCAGATGTTTAGTCTGAATTTTGACACCTTTAGGCAAATCCCCTGATAAGATGTCTAGTATACCTGAAACCGATAGGCGAGAAGACAACAAGATAGAATAAACTAAGTATACAGTTTTTTGGAGTTAAACACAAACTTTAACAAACATCAGATTCATATTACATATTAATAACCAAGTAAACAAAAATGACATTCTTACACTACAGCAATTTATAACTAACACACGCTATTGCATATGTTCATTTACAAGTGGAGGTGGCTTAAGCAAAAGAATAATAAAATCAACAAGCCATCCTCATGACACCACAATGTACAACAGATAATCCTCCATCCCAAC
>BMAC01000166.1:178054-221008 GCA_014905375.1 Phtheirospermum japonicum
AGGTTTAAGTGAAGTTGAAGTGTAAATATTGTTGAGAGAGTACATAGGGGTATCAGATGTCTGCTTATTTTCTTTATGATGAATTAATTAATAAATACAATAATTTAGAAAGGAAATTTTAGTGAAAGGGAATGGGGTGTTATATTAATTTGTATAGCTAGCATGTGGATGTGTGTTACTCTTATTAGAGTATTTTGCTAATTCCAAGATAACATATTAATTAATGTAAGAAACTTACATGAATAAATGTTGTTGGAGAAGGAAAAGAGAAAATGGGCAACAAAATATTTTGTAGAATGTTCAAAATATTTTTTTAAAAAAAATATATCATACCAGATTTTATTTTAAAAGTGATTATTTGTTTGGAAAGTAAAACAAGAAGTTAACTCTAATTTAATTATGTTTATGCAGAATTCAGAAAAAGAAGGTGGTATTTTAAAACATTAAAATTAATATTTTTTAAGCTAACAGCTGCAAATCAATTTTTATTTTTTTTACTATTATTATTGTTATTGTTATTATTATTATTATTATTATTATTATTACTATTCTACTACTATCATCACTTTAAAGTTCTATCTTTTTTTTTGTCTACAGGGATTCTTTCGACTTTTGGCAAATTGCAAATGATATTATAAATTTTGCTCATCTCAAATCCAGGTTTTATCTATTATTAAAATTTTTGTTTTGAATTTGATTGCTGTAAATTTCAAAATGTTTCCTAGGAAACAACTTTTTGTGAATCAAAAAACGGAAAAAAAAAAAAAAAAAAGATAAGCTAACAGCTGCAAATCAATTTTTATTTTTTTTACTATTATTATTGTTATTGTTATTATTATTATTATTATTATTATTACTACTACTACTACTATCATCCCTTTAAAGTTCTACTTTTTTTTTGTCTACAGGGATTCTTTCGACTTTTGGCAAATTGCAAATGATATTACAAACTTTGCTCATCTCAAATCCAGGTTTTATCTATTGTTAAAATTTTTGTTTTGAATTTGATTGCTGTAAATTTAAAAATGTTTCCTAGGAAACAACTTTTTGTGAATCAAAAACGGAAAAAAAAAAAAAAAAAAAGAGTGTAATGGACTATTATTGGGCTAGTGCCCCATAAATATATTGGGCCCTGGACAGGAGCCCAGGCTGCTCTGCCCCAGGGCCGGCACTGATTAATATTACCGAATGTGGTTGTAGTTGTTAGGTTTTTACATTACTTGCCTCCGGTCAAAATGGTATTGCCAATCCCATCTCTATATATGACGAGATTGGGACATGACTGTGTAACTGTGACTTGCTCCTCATAGACTCTAGCCTTTACATAAATGATAAACCTCCCATAGTGGTTGGAAGGGTAGCATCGACTGCCTGGACAATCTTCTGAAACTGGCCGCTCCTTGCAATAATAATGTTAGGTGCCGGCGCCAATGATTTTTCCAAAAGATGGCATTCAGATGGGCAGAACCAATAACAGTAAGAGGAGGGACATCATTGCAATGACAATATTGTTGCTCATCATTTTTGCTGACTATTAATCTTAGAATGTTTTTAATATTGTAGCTCTAGCCAAATCAATCCCATGCATATTTATAACAATTAAATGCCTAGTAGTAAGAAAATAAAATTAAATTATACCAAGTGTCATGTCTCACCATAATAGGAAAATAAAATATATTTTTCACATAAAGGAATTGACATTCGTCATGCATGTTGGGTTATTGAATTTATCATACCAGTTGCATGTGGCATGTTGAGAAGCTTGCATGTCAATATATTACGAATCTTCCATCTTTGATACTACCAATTCAAAAAATGAGGATAGGTATTAAAAAAAAAATATTCAACTCCCTCTGTATCTCATCTTCCAAGTACTTGTTGCAGTTTAAGTAGAGAAAAATCAAGCCAAATTTTTAAACACAAATTCTAGATTTTGGGGAACACGATAAATTTAGCATGTGGGAAACGGTTCACATATAGGACTAATTTTACTAGAACAAAAATATCAATAGTATATGTCACCAAAAATGTTATTTCGATACAGTTAGTAACATCCCCATAATGGTCATTATTTTGTATTTGACTTTTGATTTTTAAATGACATCCTAACACTATAAATAGGAGTACCTAGGGATCTAGAATAACACCCACAAGCATACACGCATACTGATATGAAAAGTTCAAGAGTAGGAGGTATCACAAGGCACCCCTCAGATCATCTAGATTGACGAGCGATAATATAGTAGATGCTCCCTCTATCGTTTTAGAGCCTCTTGATCCAAATTCTCGGGGTATTTGCTTTATTTGTCATTGAGTTATTTTTATATATTTCTTTTAATTCAGCTATAAGTAAATAATCATTATTTGGTATTTGTTTGGTGAGTATATTTTATGTATATTTGCTGATAATGTTAAAATATTATACATAAATGATAATTTATCAAGGTTTTCTTGGTCCTGGAATGCAATGTTGTTTGAAAGAATAATATCCTAATTAAAATATAGATGTAAATATCTTTTTATCAGTTACATGTAGTGTTTGTTTATTCATTTATATTGCAACTGTGATTTAATTTTGGGAGATGTTTTGCCCTGCTATTTGTTTGCTTAGGTTTAGAGTGAGAACGAGTTTTGCTTAATTTTTGTGTTTGTTTTGTTTGTTTGCTTATATCCTATGTCTTAGCCACTAGATTGCTTAGTAGCTTTGACTTTTAGTTGCCTATTTGTTTCTTAGTTAGTAAATAATTTTGATTTTTTTTTTCAATAAAACTCAAGTAGATTTTTTTTTTTTTGGTTCAAAATGGCTGAGACTCTTTAATTTTTTTACACATCTTTGTATCTTTACTTCCTCAGATATTAAGCGTGAGTCTTACGCATCCTGTTAGCTTACCTGCCCCATTAGTAATATGTCCACAAAAACACGTTCCATCCCTACAATATTATAGGAAAACCAGTGAAAAAGCTTGGAAGGGCCCTTAAAAAAGTGAGTGTGTGACGTTGGAGTGAAGAGAAAATACTTCATTTCATTCTTTTCCCAATATTTATCTTTTTTCTTCCTTTTTTTTTTTCATTTAGAGTTCGGTAATATATTTTAGGGATGCTTTATCTTTTCTTTTCCCTACAAGTGTATATTTTGATTCTTACCTTCTTTGCTTGTTTCAGTTACTCAGTTAATTACATGTATTTCTTTTTAGAGTTTATGGAATTTTTTGGCCCTATTATATTTTGATTTCAATTCTTTCTTTCGTCATTTTTTTAGTTTGATGGAATTTCTCACCAATTTTTACCACAGGTTCTTCTCGAAAGCACCCGAAAGATTATGCACTGTTATCCAAAAAAAAAAAATAAAGCAGATGTTACGACTTGGTTTCTATTGAACTGCAATTGGAGGTTGTTAACATATATGTGGTGATTTCTCTTTTTTTCACTTTTGTAGAAATTTACACTTATCGAATCACAAGTCTTCTTATCGTTTGCTATTTTTGGTTTCTGAAAATTACATAAACTGTGGATAGAAGCTCAGAATTTCCAGGGTTAATACATGAGACAATGGATTTTCTTCATAAAATAACACAATTTTAGTTTGCGATTTTGTTAACATCAAAATTGTGTGATAAATAATTAAGTACAAACTATATGTATTTTTCATGTAAATTTATGCCTTATTTACACCTCTGGTGATCTTTTAAAGCTTAAAAACACTCTAAGAATAATAAATGATTTTTAGAATTATCCTGGTGAAGTCTTTTCTTTGTTTTTACTTATATTTTTTTTATAGCCATAAGATTTTATTTTTGTCAAGTTGAATCGGTGATAATTAGTACATACTGTGTATGCTTTCAATCTTTACAGTTTTCGTATCTCCTTTTTCGCTCTCTCATATCTAAGAAATTCTTTTCTTAGTTGTGTCTATACTTGAGTATATTATGGTTTGTTATATATGCCATCTGCAGCAAACTAAATCAAAATTAAACTTTCTAAGTTTTTCTTTTTATTTATTCTTGCAGTATCGAGAGTGACAACAAAAAATGTCGGCATATAATCAATAGGATTTCACTGAGAAATAACTGCGTGGGCTAGAAAGACTATCCTATTTCTGAAACCATTGTTTCATTCATCATCATTTACAGGACATCAAAAGTTCTACAATACCAAAGTCTCCTTGATTATGAGAAATCAATTATTGCCACATAATCAAGTCTCCTCCTAACTCATTCGAAGTGATAATCAAAAGAATTCCAGTTTCCTTCTCGCGGTGAAGCGCGGAGGTGACATGTGTCATTATCTAATTTGCTATATTTCTCTATTTTAAAGTTTTATTTACTTGCCATTTTTTCAAATCTACCAAACTAATACGGTACACTGGATCTCACCTAACCCACCGCCAAGAGCCCCTTTCTGTACCAAGAAACCATTAAATCCCTTTCTGGAATCACTTGGAACCCATTAAACAATCATTTGAATATAATGATAATAAACTATTTAGAGGCTTTGAATAATTGAAAATTAAATGAACTCTTTATTTCCTAGGTCAAATTCTCAATTTTGTTTCTTAAATATTCTTTTAGATTTTGTGTTGTTAGGATCAGAGAGTGAGCAAAAGGATATTTTCTGCTGATGAAGTCTGTGCGGGCTGTTTAAATTGTGAATATTTTGTGTTGTTAGGATCAGAGAGTGAAGCAAAATTATATTTTCTATTGATGAAGTCAATTGTGCTAGCTGTTTAAATTGTGTCATATATGCCGAGAAATTATTTTTTGTTGAATCAGTGTATGGATGGGTGGACCCTGAACAAAAAGTTCAAGAGGCTATTGGCGTATGTCAATTACTTATAGTTATTGCGAACATATCTTATCTTGATAATATATATTGTCTGTTTTATATTTTTATTTCCTTATTTCTTTTTTTTATGTCATCAAGTTCTTAAGACTGGTTTCATGCGAATATTTGCTGCGTTTAGTTAAATTTTATGGTGCGAGTTTGTCTGTAGAGTTCTAAACATGGAATCTCAAGTGGTGTATACGATAGAGACAAATCAGGTGCAGGTTTGCATGAAAGCATTTATGATAAAAAAAATAACTAACTTTTTGTTTTTTTATTTTTTTCCTCAGAAACTTGGGTTAATAAATCAAATCAGTATGTTTTGATTCTGATTGCTATCAGTGTTCGGATCGCGTTTGGTAGTGGAGTATTTTTTTTCTAAATTTATTGATTATTCGAGAAAAAAGAAGTGTGCGGCCATTAAATATATGCTAGTTTCTCAGTTAGTTATATTTATTAGTTGGCCATTTAATAAGGTGTCATCTGATCAATTAGTTGTCTTTGTTGATTTTTTATATCTATTGAATATCTCAATTTGAGTACTGTATATGCACTTTGTATTTTTACTCTGGATAGGAATTTTGTTTTTTGTGTGATATATTTTTGTTCTTTTAGGAAATATTTCAACATCATTCGTTTTTAGGTGAAAAAGGGAAAATTTTAAATGTAAATGAATCAGATGGACATGATAGTACATGAGTTTATGTCATTCTCTTAGATGGCCAAAATTGCAATTAGGTCGAACACAAGCATTTACTTTTATTGATGCGGGTTTTAGATTTTGTTCATTTTTAAATTTTCAATATTCATCTTTGTGATGGAACAGGTGGCTATGATATGATGCAAGGCATCTGTTTCGGCAAGTTTTATTCTTTGTTACACGTTCACCCCTTCAATATTAAGGGTAATGCACTATTTTCTTTTCCTTTTTGACTTCTGAGATTGTAATATTTGGTACGATTAAGAGAGAAGGAATCGAGTTTTAGGTGCTCTTTTTGTTCGTAATGTTTAATTGATCAATATCAAGTACTGTGACGTTAATATGATACATTGTCTTCTGCAGCTCCATTAGTTATTGGGAGCGCACAAAGTTGTTACACCTGGGCAACCTATAATATAATTGTTGTTGTAGGTCTTGACCTCTTCGTGGAGTATAACTGATTGTTTTGCTTCTTATTTCATTTTTTATAAGACTTCCCAGACTTTTTTGGTTTGAAATTAAACTTGAAGGTGCATAAGATATATTCAATTTCAGACAGCTTTTAATGTATGCTACTGTGATATTTAATTTGTATATTGTCTTTAAGTATGATGTATCTTTAAACTATGACTTATGTCTTAATTATCCATCAGTGCCTCCGTATTTTATTATTACCCTTTTCCTTATTGGTCATTTTCAGTTATAGAAAAGTGAGCATTTACTCAAAATTTAGATATTTTTAAGGATTCTCATCTCATATCATGATTTATATTGTGACTGATCTATTGATCGCAGTTTTTTGTTATCCTCCATCTTTCATCCAGATGACCTTATCATGAGAAATAATCATTTTCTTATTAGAATGTTGGTGAATATTATTTTACATTAATATTATCAAATTATTGTAGACATGAAAATTAAGTATACAATTCACATCAATCCAAGAGAATATTGAATATATTTATCCCGTAGTAAACACGGGCCGCAGTCGACGTACAAATATGAATTATCTGTCTTTTTTTTTTTTCATTTCTTCTACTTCTTGCTATCCATCTTTTTTCCCGTGTTTTTTATTTTATTTTTTTATTAAATTACTTTTATGATTTATATTTGGTCGGTAGATATTTTTCATTTTTTAATTTTGTGTTTTGGTTGGCCATTTGGTGATTGGAGGAAGTGTAAGGTTTTTGACATTCAGATTTTTACTTCTTTTGCTAACCGAGTGCGAAAATAATTGTATGAAGAGTTGTTGTCACATCCACGTTCTTCCGGAGGACACTCACTAACCCTAATTACACTTGCCGACTATTAACGGCAGCCTTCACGCTCCGCTCTGCCTCCCAATCGGACACTATTTGGGATCATTTCTTACCCTTCGAGTATCGCAATATCATTTCATGAGTGTTCGATGGCTCCGACTCATTGCTTACTAAATCCAATTTGAATAAGGGCCAATATCTACATTATCATCTGATTCTCAATGGCTGGTGAAATAAGGGTATCCTTTGCCTTTAATTTTTATCAAAATAAAATTTTCATTCTTTTTTTTCAAATTGAATTTGAATGAAAACTGCTTCTTATGATATTACTGACGATGATTCCCAAGATAATTTGCTAGATCCTTATATGTTCTGTCAAATTTGAAATATAGTTAGACTTATCCGTGAAACTAAATTAAGTTTAGTATCTCACAAAGATGATCGAGTTTCGTATGTGTGCTTCGTGATTTTGACTATTATATGTTCTGTATCAGTGTTGATTAGATATTAATATCAGAAAAAGATAGCCATTGAGAGTTGTTAGAATTTTGGAAATTCGTTTTGTGAGTTTTTTTTCTTTTTTTGTTCTCCAAGCAATGATTACCTCCTTATCTTCATTTTGGGAAGATGTCTCTATCACTTTGTCTTAAAATAGTATATTTTAAAAATGAATACAAACTACCAATTATTATTTTGTCAATGTAATTCATAATGCACAATTAATGAATCATGTATACCCACTATCATGAACACTTATTGACATAATTCAAGCTTCCATCTAAGTTGTTGGGTTATTACTCTATTTCTATTGTGAATTGGTGGTAGTTTTATATGTTCCTTTGACAATAAGAGAATAGTGTGTTAATGTGAATATTTTTTGCTAAATATTTATATTATTTGTTTTTGAAAATAAGTGATCATATAATATGCAGAAGACCGAATATTATTGGTACATCACTGAATTCTTAGGCTAACATCAGGGAAGCGCAGGTCAATATCTAGTTGAATTGAGAGAAAATTCCATGATATACTATTATTCACACAAAATTTCCTTATTTACTTCTAGTTAATTATTTGTCCATTTAGACCAGTTTTATTGTCTTTAATACTTTGTGAGTTAAGACTCTAGTTAACATATTTTTGGATATCTAACACCTATATAAGGTAATTTAAATAATTTATTTGGTTGCATATAATTAAAATTTTCACATCAGATCAGCTTCTTCCTAAATAAGCTTTTTAGATTTCTAGTTTTCATTCTGATGCATCTTTCTCGAGATATCAATTCAAAAAATCCTCTAATTGAAATTGATCTTCCCTTACAAAAATTCAATAATTCATAATGTCAATCTGATATCCCAAATCATCACCAAGAGAAAACCCCAAGCCTACGATGGCCAAAGAAACAATATCAAGCAAAAAAAATATAAATATTATCCTTGAGAATTAGTATGTCTTCTGAGGAGAAGGACATTGGAGTGAGAAAATCAGGTACCCATAGAAGCCTGTTGCGAAGAAGGACCGCAAATTCTGACATCCCCAACAACTCTAAAACACAAGGTTTTGCAGCCTATTTTTACATATATATTTTTATTTTATTTCTCATATTTAAAAATTATACCACTAATTTTATTTTCACTATATTTTTATATTTAGTCATTATTGTAAATATTTTTTTATATAGGGTGGCTAGATGTTGATTCTTTTTTTTTTTCACTGTTTACTTCGTAATTACTTTTAAGCAATTGAATTGAAACAACCTTGTTTGATAGTTTTCTTCTTGTTAGCGTAACTCTTTTTTCAAAATTAATTATTTAATATTTGATTCTAGTGATAATAAGTAGAATCTTATTTTGAGATTGAAGTGGTTTATGCTGGATTGATCTTTAGCAAAATGCATCATTATACATGTTGATATTTTGTGTATTATCTAGTGATAATAAGTAAGGGTCTTATTTTGAGGTTGAAGTGGTCTTTTGTTTATTTTATAATGATAATAAGCAGGATCTTATTTTGACGCTGAAGTGGTTATGTTGGGTTGATTTTTAGCAGAATGCATCATACAGTTCCTGTACACGATGTATTGAAGGCCTTGTTCATGGTTTCGCGGTTTCCTACGCAGAGTATATCATTACTAAAACCGACATTCCGATAAAGGTCTTGACATTGAAGTCCATGAGAAAATGTCTAGTTTTTAAATTGGACAATGGATACGAAAGTGACGACGAATCTCTGTCGTGTTATCTAATGATCTGTGGAAAGAGATTATCAATAATAGATTTTAGTATAACTCAGAGTGGTTCTCATTTAGGTATCAATGGAAGATGTTTGTTATATAATGTCCATCATAATTTCTTTGCATCTGCTTTTTTCACTTTACTAGCTAGTATTTGGTGGTATTTTAGTTCGAGTTAGATTTGTGAGTTCTAGTTCATCTATGATTTTGCTGCACTATTTCCAGTGGACCATATTATATTTATATATGTTTATTACGGGGTTCTTTGTTGTTTATCATCCAGATATCTATATTATTTGGTTTATATTATGTTTATCTAATGTATATGGGTCGTGCATCTCCTGAGTACTGGTTGTACACCTTCTTTCTACCATCTGTTTATTTTCTTGTTACTGGCTATTTATCTTTTTGTTAACTGTCTATTTATATTCGGTTACTATTCTAACTAATGTTGATTTTTTAAATCACCACATAACACCCATTGTAACTTCTTTACTCCGATGATTTGGTGTCTTCGAATCATATTGTGATCTTAATAATTTAGTTATAGGCTTTACCTAAATTATCTATGTTGATGTTTGGTAAATTATATTTGACCTGTAAGATTAGTTATGTTGATGTCTGATTTATGTATAGTTGACTTGTAAGATTATTTATATTCATATTTGATTTATGTACAGTTGATCTATAATTTAGTTATAAGTTTTATTTAAATGATTTATGTTGATGTTGAATTTATAAGCCTGTCAGGTCCTCATATTTGATTTGGTTGATATGTAGTTAATTTTCTGTTTATTCTTGTGCACTTTTATTTTTTAAATAATTTCATAAAATGGTTGTTGTTTGATTGATTTTGTATTTCTTAGTAATTGAGTTTGGTCCATTTAAAGTATAAATATAAATCAACAAGTCAAATAATAAAAAATCATTGTATCAGATAGATATATAAAAATTAATTAAATATAGATAAACAATTGCTCCAAAAATAAAATACAAAATGTGTAATGAACTGATTTACTGTTAAGTTAATAATTAATTCTTGATGAGTAAGATGGGTAAAATATTATAATAGTGTAATTAGGGATGATATCTAAGGATAATTACAATAAAATAAATATTATAGTAGGATATTTTTTTATTCAGGTTTTAAATCAAAAGAAATAATAAATAAACAAAATGAGAAATAAAAAATAAATAATATTTTCTCTTAATATATTTCATCAAAATTGTGGATTGTATTATGATTTGTTTATTAGAAATTAACTAATTACTATAATTTGAAACATAAGTATTAATATAAAATAAAAACTAACGACCTGGAGAAACATATATTTTTTTTGATATTTCTTTCTTTTTCTCCCTTTCTCATGCATTTGCTTTAATGATATACAATCATTCCATAAATATGCTCTTGAATTATTTTTTCTGTCTCTTCTTTACTTTCCATAAATATGTTATTTATGTTGAATATATTGGAGTAATATATGGAATGATATATTTGCATTTAATTTAGGCAAATATAATTTTTTGTTATTTTTGGCTAGTGATAATGAGATTAAGGTGCATAGTGAATCACGTAAAATTGAAATTCTAATATAGTGGTTAGGTATTAATGGTATTTATTAACTATAGAAAAAAACTTTTTGCCATACGAACTTTTTTTTAGACAAATCGTCATTTAAACTATGCACGAATTGCATTTTACCCCCTACACCACTTTTTTGTGGTTTTATTCCACGTCATCCGATTTTCAAGGGGCATTTCTGAGTTCTCAAATGCCCCTAATTACAAATTTAAGTCTGTAATCCTATTTTTAGGACAAATTGTCTCATCTCCTTCACGCCTCCCTACTCAATTATTTGAGAGTATTCATAAACTATCTTCATGCCAAATATCAAAACCCAAAACAAGATTATACGACCTCAATAATACCAAACAAAACTCATCAGGCTTGAACTCATGAATTCAGCCCCGATTCATATTCATCGAAACCTTTGTGTTGTCACCATCATCTCAGTGTCAATGCAACACCCGAGAAATGAATCCCATACACAACCACCATCAGCCACGGCCTATTAAGCCTGAATTAAGATCAACACCCTAACGCTGAATCGACGAGACTCGCCCCGTTGTCCTACGCCACCTGCTCAGTCCGCCATTCGATGCGGCTGAGGAGAGCTTTTCTCCCGAGTTCCTTTTTCCAATTGATTTTGACTTGGGGATCTCATCATCTAATAGCTCACTCCCCTCAAATTTGCCAGCAACTTCTCACTCTTCTTTCATATCATGATTTTTTCTTTTTTTTCTTTTAATAATTTTAGCTTTTAATGAAGTTGGGAGATTCATTCTATTTTTTATTATGGGGATTTATTTAATTTATAACTAAAACAACAATTTTGAGAATAATTAGAGGAAAGCATGTTTGAGCAAGATATGGTGAGGGTGTTGGTACGATCAACGTTTCACGACACTCCTTTCGACTGCCTCCGATGATCTTTCTTATCTTGGTGGCGAGGTAATTAGTATTCACCGGTCTTTTTTTTTTCTTAATGTTTATGATTGTGGGAGATTGTTTGTATTAGGAATTATTATTAGGGAAATATTCACTCTGAAATAGCTCAATTTATGAAAATCCATAAATGTCCCTTGAAAACCAGTTGACGTGGAATAAAACCACAAAAAAAGTGGTGTAGTGGGTAAAATGTAATTCGCGCATAATTCAGATGGTGGTTTGTCTCAAAATAAAGTTCGTATGGTAAATTATAAAAATCAAAATAATATGAGAGGTAAAAAGTTTTTTTCCATATTAATTATAGTAATAAAATTGGAATGACTCAATCATGTATTCACCTTTTCCCTTGAATTGATGTGGTGAAGAACTGCCCGCTAAGCCCATCATTTCACCACAAATCCCGTTGGGCATCCGGATATTACCACCCCAAATGCCTGCTCATTAGGCATGCTCTAAGGGCCTATTGTCAAAATTATTTAGCCCAAACAAATTTCTTCTCTGATCCGATATCTCGAACCCATGTCATCAGATCCAGCGCTTTTAATCGGATCCCCTTTTTCTTCTTCCTTTCCTTCTCACTCTATCAACTTCTTTTGGTCAAAATTGGGGTTTGTCTCAATTCTCAATCCTTCAATTTCTCTTCTAAAACATCATATGAAAGCTTGCATATTGTACACAAAAGCCCATTAGGCGGCCCAATTTGGTTACTCTTTCTATAGAACCTTCTCGATCTCCTTTTTTACCCTCACTGAACAGGCTGCGTTAAGCCTTCCGCAATACGTCATCACCAGCAACAATGGCCGCATCCACAGTCGCTCGAAAGCAACTGGCCCGTGTTTTACTCTCCAGTTCTCTCCGTCCGGTGCGTCCGGCGACCCTGCCAGCCGCCTCACGCTCCTACAATAAGTACACCACCAAGGATCCGTTCTATAATCCGTTCTATGGTAATCTTGTTTCTTTAGCTCCTCCTTATTTATGTGTTCTATATTTTGTGCAATTTTCATTTTCTGTTGTTTTACTCTTTGTTTATGTGGGAAATTTCACAGTTTTTCTAGAGACGTTCGTATTTGGTGCCCGGTGTATAGATCGGTCTGTGTGTCATTTCACCAGTGTGTGTGTGTGTGTGTGATTTTTCTATTTGTACCTGTAAACCGGAAATGAGCTGAATTAGCTTAACTTCCTGTTAAGCCTTCGAAAAGGAATTTTCATACTTAGATCTCGAGTCCACTTTTAAGAACTTATTTTATCGCCTGTTTGAATCTATTTTGCATCAGTACATACACTATTTATTTTAATTGTGATGTTTTTCTCTTACCTTGTGTACAGTCGTGTGCGGTCCATGCCTGTCGAGCCAAGTACCGGGTTGGCCCTCTCTTCACCACGAATATTTGGCAAGGAATCTTAGAGATGGTTTCCATGTTCAATTGTATATGGCCGGAGTGGGCAAGGAGAATGTCAAGGTGTGGATTGAGGGTGACGAGCTCATTGCTGAGGGAACCAAGGAGAAGGACTTTGAGAATGAAGACGATGACACTACTAACACTCTGTTAAGGTACAGGATGTTGAGTCCAGGTGATGAACACTTCAATCTTGATGCGATTAAGGCGGAGATAAATAATGGGATGCTAAAAGTGTTTGTTCCTAGAAGAGACCCGAACGATTTTGTTCCTAGAAAGCTCTGATGTGGTGCGGAGTGGTGATGTGCTTTCTGGATGAGAAGGTTGGTTTAGATTAGGGGGTTAGTAAGTAGTAGTAGTAGTAGTAGTAATGTTAACTAGTTGGTGGAATAATATTGGTGTTCTGAATGTCGACTGTTAAGACTTAATCCTACACTGAATGTTATTTTGATGGATATTATTTATGTTGATGTGTATTGTGTTTTCAATTTGTTTGCTATTATGTCTGCACTGATTCAAATGACCAGCCATATCAGCCGATGTACCAAGTCTCGAAGGAACGAGCAAAGAGCCTCGGCGTTAATTTCACTCCTCTTGAACAGTGTGTGAATAATAAAACAATGTATAGATTTTTAATTGTGTGACTAATTTTATACTCATGCGTGAAATTTAAGTCAACGTGTGATTACACTGACAAAATTGGTATAAAATATAAATAAAGATAATTTGACATAGCACTAACCGGTTGAAACCTTGGTGATATTTGGATCAATAGAGACTTTGCTGTGCAAGACTAATAAGAAGAGCTCTATTGTCATAATTGGCATATCATTTCAGAGTCCATGGTAGTCATGATTAATGGATTTTAGTCATGAAGAGAAGGATTGGTAAATTTTTGGTTCTATCGAGGTCTGTTTATGTGCAGTCTTGTGCTAAAGTTGTTACATTTTGTCATCTAACTCTAAACTTGGCATAATTTTGCACTTTACCACATTAAAATCAGCTCCTAGCTATATTGGAGTTGTTGACCACTTGTTTGGCAATGTTTGCTCTGCCATTTTTATGTTCTCTGCTAAATAATGTTGTTCAGGATCTTCTAACATGTATGGTCCACTTATCCAGTAAACCTATAATTTGCCTCCAAAAGCCACCAGATTCTTTATAATTCAAGCACATTGATACTATCAAAGCACATGGAACTCTATAAATAAGTGTTCATAGTTTAGAAAATAACAAGATTCAAAATTTTCAATAAATGGTTAGAAGTTTTGAATTAAGAACCAAATGTCTACAGAACCATCAGAAAACACAATGTAACAACAATGCAGATTCATAGTCCATTGAGAAACTCATAACAGATATTTTTATTTGCCGATTTTGCAAGGGAAATGTTTATTCCCAAGCTAATGTCAATATCAAAAATATGCTGATTCCATCATTACCCATTGATTACCTAATATCTAGTTTCTTGAAAGAGATCAGAGTGTTACTCCAAACACCATCAAATATAATATCCCAAAATATAAATATCCAATAAAAACCAGTACAAAATCCTAATACCAAGAGCTTCATTCAATTCCATTCCATTCACTACAATTTCTACACAAACTAAGTAAATTAAAAAGAGGAACGAAATTCCACTTCCCAAACCCTAGATTAAACCCTACGCCCTCTCGCCCCTAATCCTCTTAGCCAACTGGATATCTTTAGGCATAATGGTAACCCTCTTAGCATGAATAGCGCACAGATTAGTGTCCTCAAACAGACCTACCAAATAAGCCTCTGCCGCCTCCTGGAGCGCAGAAACGGCGGAGCTCTGGAATCGGAGGTCCGTTTTGAAATCCTGAGCAATCTCTCTGACAAGTCTCTGGAACGGCAACTTCCTGATAAGCAGCTCGGTGCTCTTCTGGTACTTGCGGATCTCTCTCAGCGCCACCGTCCCTGGGCGGAAGCGGTGGGGCTTTTTGACGCCGCCGGTGGCGGGAGCGGATTTCCTGGCCGCCTTCGTCGCCAGCTGCTTCCTCGGCGCTTTGCCGCCTGTGGATTTCCTCGCCGTCTGCTTTGTACGCGCCATTGATTGATGATGGGGGAGGTTGAAAGATGAATTAAGATTGAGTTGATATGTGTTTCTCCTTGAATGGTCCAATGATTTGTGTGTGGATTTATGGGGATTTCATAGCGAGGTTTGAGGGGGAAATTCTTAATAGCGGGAAATTATTTGGAGTTTTCAAGGGAATTTGAAGTTTTCAGGAAAATAGGAGATGTCTCTGTCGTTGGATTAAAGATGGAACGGAGGACGTAGATTGAGATTGAGGGAGTGGGAAAGGATCGCTATCCGAGGTCGTGAAGAGCAGCCAATGACGATTTAACATTTTATTGATTTTTGTGAAACTAATTTCACCATTAAATTTAAAGGAAAATACCACAATAGGTCTTCTTTATACCATTTTTGTTTGGCCCTTTGTTTCATTTCACATTATCGAAATCAAGCAGAGTTTGGTATAGAATATAGTATATAACTGTATATATCATCACATATAATTGGAACATATAATCACATATAATTAATACATATTATCACAAGTAATTAAAATTCTAAATCTAAAATTTAAAATCCTAAAATTAAAAAAATAAACCTAAAATAAGAAATTAAATCCTGAAAATAGAAAATAAATTCCTAAAATAAAAAACTAATCCTTCAAATTGAATATTAAACTCTAAATCCTAAATTTATATCATATATCGTCACATATAACTGATATCATCACATATAATTGACACATATCATCACATATAACTGGCAGAATGATAGATTTTTGTCGGGACCTTAAAATGGAAAATTAAATAAAAAAATAAAAAATTAAACCTTAAAATGAAATATTAAACCATAAAAATGGAAAAGTAAACCCTAAAATGTAAAACTAAACCCTAAAATAGAAATGTAAACCCTAAACTCTAAATTTTTGACACATGTCATCGCATATAACTATCATATATCATTATGTATAACTGTCATATATCATCACGTATAACTATTATATATTTTCACGTAAAACAAGATGCACCTAGCAAGGTGCACCTATTAAATTATCTGGTATGTCCAAAACAAAATTCAATTTGGATTATATATTTGGGAAGGATAAGTTATTATAATTTTGTAATCACACATGAGCCTGTCCCATGCGGATTGTACCAAGAAAAGAAAGTACTAAAACCATGAACGAGTGGTATGCGTGTGTAGCGAAATTTAACTTTTTTTTTTTTATTTTTTTTTTTGTTTTAAATGATAATTTTAAAAATTAGGTTGGACTGCACTTAATTTCACAGTGACCGTGAATTTAAGGTTAGACTATACTTTTTAACCCTAAGATCGAACTTAGGTTAAAGTTTAAAAAGACCAAAATTAATCATAACATAAAAATATAAAATGAGTTAATAATAATTAATTGATATATATTAAAGACGGGTTGAAAATGTGACATCTTTTGAATTTTTATAAATATGTAAATATAATTATTAACGAATTTAATCTAAATATTATAATATAATATTAATTAAGAAATATAATAATTAATAAATTGAATAGGGTACGGGTTGAAAATACATCCTTTCAATTTTTTATTTTAAACCTAAAATTTTATAATTTTTACAAATATTTTTTATATTTAATTTTTTATAAATCCCGTGTAATACACGGGTGTTAAACTAGTATATTATATTGCCAAACGAATAAGAATCAAAGGACTTGATTAAGGTCAATATATGAGTGAAAATTTTATAATGCATATTTTGTTTTATTTGTTTTATTTAAATTTTTGGCTCGTCTATCAAAAAGAAAAGTGGAAATTTCGGCGACGCCCATACACATAGGTCCACTATACAATCGATGAAAAAAGAAAGGAGTATGTTAACAAGTGTACCGGTTAGGTTTGAGAATTGGAATGGTGTGTCATGATTTTAATACTACTTCCAAGGTCAAGTCTCACAAAATGAAAAATCTAAATGATAATTGTACAAAACCAACCGAATCACTTTGATCTCATTCTTTACTCCCAAAATCCAAACCAAATGTCCCATATACTCCCCCTGTTTCACAATATAAGTTGTTTTAGAAAAAAACACACTTATTAAGAAACCTAGATAAATGAGTAAATATTTAATTTTTTATTTTTGTAAACTACCCAACTTCCTTTTATCTTACTCTCTCTCATCAATTATCTCAATTCTCAATTAATTTTTTACCTTTTTCTTTCCCTCTCTCCTCAAATATCTCAATACACAAGTCACTTTTTACCTTTTTCTTTCTCTCTCTTCTCCTAAATTTGTGTGAAAAAAGCAAAACGACTTATATTGTGAAACAAAAATTTTACTCTAAAACGACTTATATTTTGAAACGGAGGGAGTATCTCTTATGTGCGGTTGACATCACAACACCCCAAAAGCAATTTTATAATGTGATTTGTTATGTATTGTAATATATAATTATGAAGTTTTCTTCTGTAATTTTGGAGAATTAAACAATGAGGAGATGGAGATAGAGATAGAAATAGAAATAGGGAATATCAATAGAGAAATTTGGGAGAGAGGAGTATTATGTTATGCCAAATCTTAATGCCTTTTCCATTACTGCAAAACCATAACATCCCGTAAATTATAACGAGAAAATAAAATTTTTGCTTCTTGAACTACGTCAATTTGATACTTTACTTTTTAAACTTTTATTTCATACATTTCACCTTCTAAATTATACAAATTTTGCACATAACCTCCTGAAACCCATTTTTAGTGAAAATTATGGCCAAAACTCACTCGTGTGACATATATGCTTACATATAAGGGGTAAAATCGACTTTCCATCTCTTCTCCGCTCAAAAAAATGGCATGTGAGCACTGTGTGGGTTCCAAATCCTACGTGTATACATATATTAATGTGAACATTTTCTTAACAGAGCACACGAGTACTCACGTGAAGGAGATGAAAAGTCAGTTTTACCTTTTATATATAAACGTACATGTCACACGAGTGAGTTTCGGAGTAAAAAATTAATTTTCTCAATTATAATTACCGATACAATTTAAACTGAACTGCATAACAAACTGGAATCTTCACAAACTCGAAGCCCAACAAATAACTCAGAAGCCTAAGCCTATTGTGAAAACAATTCAGCCCAAGCCAATTTCTTCCCCGGTGCAATCACTAATCAGATTCACCGCTTTGAATCGGATCCCTCAATCCCTTCAATTATCTTCTAAAACACCATCGTAAAGCTTGCACAATAACACAATACCCCATTAGGCGGCCCAATTTGTTTACTCTCCCACAGAACCTTCTCGACCTCTTTTCGTCTCTTGAGATTTCTCAATTTTACCCTGTAGCGTCATCACCGAAAAGGCCTGATTGCGTAAAGCCTCTCACAATACGTCATCATCAGCAACAATGGCCGCATCCTTACTCACTCTGAAGCACTTGTCTCGTCTCCTCCTCTCCAGTTCTCTCCGTCCTGTGTGTCCAGTGACTCTGCGATCCGCCTCGCGCTGCTTCAGTACGAACGCCGAGCAATCGTTCTATGATCAGTTCGATGGTAGTTTTGTTTCTTTAGCTCCTCCATGTTTATTTGTTCTGTATATTTTGTGCCCTTTTCTTTTTCTGTTTTTATACGCCCTGTTCCATGTGGAAAACTTGATATAATTTCTAAAGGTGTTCGTATTTGGTGCCTGGAGTTTAGATCTGTATGTGTTTTTTGATCCACACTTATTCTGCTATTAATTAATGGTAGACCGTTATATGTGCTTATTTATTAACCAGTTTGTGGTTTTGCTATTTGCATATGTAAACTGGAAATGAGTTGCATTAACTTTTTGTTAAGCCTTCAAATAATAATTTTCATGCTTAAATCTCGAGTCCACGGATTTTTAAGAACTCATTTATCCTCGGCTGATAATTTCCCGTGATGTCTTTTGTGTGTATGGTTTTGCTATTTGTACATGTACATTGAAAACAAGCATCATTAACTTGTTGTTGAGCCTTTAAATGAATTTTCATACTTCTCGATCACAATGTTGGTCTCAGAAGCATCAGTATGTATACATTTTCTTGTGATGATTTTCTTTGCCCTTTTGCTTTTGTGTATGTGTGTGTGTTACTGAAATGTGCTTGCATATGCAGTCGAGCGCGAACCAAGCCCAACGAGCGAAGATCCAGACTTACCCCCCTTTATTCATCACGAATATAAGGCACAGAGTCAGGGAGATGGTTTCCATATTCGTTTGTATATGGCCGGAGTGAGCAAGGGGAATGTCAAGGTGTGGATTGAGCATGACGAGCTGATTGCTGAAGGAAAGAGGGAGAAGGACTATGAGGATGAAGACGACACTAACGCTCTGATAAGGTACAGGATGTCGCGTCCACCTACTGAAGTCTTCAATCTCGATGCGATTAAGGCGGAGATTAAGAATGGGATTCTAAAAGTGTTTGTTCCCAGAAAGGACTAGGGTATGTTTGTTCCTACAGAGGGCTGATGGTGTGTTTTCCGAGAAGGTTGTTTAGATGGGGGTAGTAATTAGTAGATATTTTTAACTAGTTGGTGGAATAATATTGGTGTTCTTAATGTTGACTATTAAGACTTGCTACAACGAATGTTATTTTTGATGGATATTATTTTGATGCGGATTTCTGGGATTCTTCTAGTTTTTTAGCCAATTTCATTTGCTCACAGTTTACAACAGACGAACCATTCTTCTTTTGACACAATGACTTAGATTTGATGAATGACCGGTGGCTGCAGGATTTTTACTACAAGGACGGACACTGCTTTTAACTAGGGATTTTTATATAGGTCAGTCAAAAAGTTATTTCTCTTGTGCAAAAAAGAAGAACGTCTTGTATTTCTTAAACACATACGACATCCAAGAATATTCTCTGGATGATGTGATTAATTATGGAAGCTTTTTGAAAAAATATCCATCACGAAATTGAGCTTCGGCTCCCTAATACAGTCTCAAACCACGAATCTTACGGACAAGGCGGGCCATTGGAAGATCGAGCTGATTTCTGGAGTCTGATTTCACTATGTCCTTGAGCTGATCAGTTGGTGTCGAAAAACAGGTGTGGAAGGTAACGAGAACATGTCCTTCTGGTTGGTTACACCTGAGCAGCTGAGATCCACGATCCGTTACCTTCTGGTTCCCACGCAGCTGCATGGCATAAAGAGCATCCCTCGGCAACCTATCGAGACACACATGATACACACACACACACCAAAAGAAAAGGAAAAGGACGAGCCCATCATTTGGTTTCAATGAAATGTAGAGAGATGGCATTCGTTCGTATGATGCTAAGGCTGTTGCAGCGAAGTTCACATTAATTGTGGGGTAAATACCAAAACCATCTTGAGTTTTAACCTAATTGCGAAGGAATCATGTTATCTTCCAATATTATGAATATCACCTTAAAGTAGTATACAAACACCCCGCTTGAGGTCTGTATTTTCTTAAATAAAATACCCCCTTCAACAGTTGCAATTAGCAAACAAATATCTGGAGTTGGAGTGCATGTGGGGTGGCGGTGTATTTGTAACTTTTAAAAATAGCTGGGTATTTTTTGTAATAGACTGAACTTCAAGATTTTTTTTTCCCTTTCCTTTTCCTTTGGTAATTAGTAACAATTAGTTGTGACTTCCTTTTCCTTGAGAGTCCGTTTGAGGATGCGTCTTTTTTTGAGTTGAGAGGATATTAACCTCCAAAACTTATTATTGCTATTTATGAAAAATATAATTCTCTGATACCTTAGGTTTCCTCTCGTGATCGAGAGATTTAGAGTTTTCACGAACTCGATAGGTGAGTTTTGCTACGTCGCGTGATCGTGGCGTATTATTTGATGCTTTCATTAAGAGTAATATGGCCAATCAAGATGGGGATCTACGAGAACGGTTTGGTGCGTTAAGCGAATAATTGGATAGTTATCTTCAAGGGCAAGAAAATTTGTGTCGAGCATTGCAAACACAGGTGCGGATATTTATTTATTTTACCCATCCATGGTGCGGATATTATTCTAGGGGTGCAGTGGCTTCAAGAGATGGGGCGTGTCACTCATGATTATGCCAAGGCGAGAATGGAGTTCCAGTGGAAAAAAGAGAAAATAGTTTTACAAGGAGACCCGAGTCTGGGAAATCGCGAGATTAGTTTTCGCATGTTACAGAGTTTATGGGAACAAAAGAATATATCAAAAATATTTGAAAATTTTCCCGTGGATGAGCTAAGTGTAATTAAGCCGGACTTAGAGGAGTTTGAGAGGGTTCCCGATGTGGTCCATGAAGTGATTCGAGAGTATGAAGCGGTTTTTAGAACTTCTACGAAGCTGCCACCTCGACTACTTATTGAGCACCGTATTCACTTGCAACCGGGGAGCAAATTTCCAAAAAACAGAGATAGAGAAATTAGAACAAGAAATGTTAGATCAAGGACTTATTAGCTCGAGTCAAAGTCCTTTTTCATCACCTGTACTGTTGGTAAAAAAGAAAGACGGGACTCTTCGATTCTGTGTAGATTATCGTGCTTTGAATGCAATTACGATTAAAGACAGATTCACAATCCCAACTATAGATGAGCTGCTAGATGAATTAGGGGGTTCTACGACTTTTACCAAACTTGACCTCCGTGCTGGGTATCACCAACTTCGAGTCCACGATAAAGATGTATTCAAAACGGCATTTCGTACTCACGAGGGCCGTTATGAGTTCCTTGTGATGCACTTCGTACTCACTAATGCCCCATCCACTTTTCAGGCCACTATGTCGCACCTTCTCAAGCCCTTTTTCGGAAGTTTGTGGTTGTTTTCTTCGATGACATTCTAATTTATAGTGGTGATATTGAAACCCATAAGGAACATTTGAGGTTAGTATTAACGTTCTTGCAATCTAACCAATTTTATGTTAAACTATCCAAGTGCAATTTTATTTAGGCCATATCGTAGGGGCTGATTGCGAGAGAGCGGATCCTAAAAAAATAAAAGAAATGATGAGCTGGTCTGAGCCACGAACAGTGAAGCAGTTACGTGGGTTCTTGGGACCCACCGGTTTCTACCGAAAATTTGTCAAGGGGTACGCCACTATCGCTGCTCCGTTAACGGAGTTACTACGCAAGGAGGAATTCACTTGGACTGAACTTGCAGGACGAGCGTTTGAGGCTTTAAAGCGAGCTATGACTAAAACTCTGCTCTTGTGTTTGCCGAATTTTAATAAAGATTTTATAATTGAAACAGATGCATCAAAATTTGGTATTGGTGCAGTTCTTCTACTGGAAGGTCATCCGATCACCTACCATAGTAAGAAGTTGGGACTGAGGCTTAGACAAGCATCTACTTATATCAAAGAATTGTATGCCATCGTCGACGCATTAGGGAAATGGCGGCATTATCTATTGGGCGGCGCTTTACTATTCGAACTGACCATCGAAGTCTCAAAAAAATTCTATTACAACAGATCCATACTCGAGAGCAACATAAGTATATCAATAAGCTACTTGGATATGAATTTTCAATCGAGTATAAGCCATCAAAACTTAATGTTGTAGCTGATGTTCTCTCCCGGGCAACTCTGGGTGATGAAAATCTTGAGGCTGACCGTGGGGAACTGGCCGTAATTAGCCGCCCTACAGCTGAGTATTTGGATATTTTGAGACGTGAAAATAAAGAAGTCAAGGAATTAAAAATATTACATGAGAAAGTGGCTAGAGGTGCTCTCTCACCAGACTATGTTGTGGTTAGCGGTCTTCTTACTTATAAGAAACGTTACTATGTTGCGGAAGAGTCAGAATCGAAATCAGTTTCATCAGACACCCATCTCGGGCCATGGCGGAGTAAAAAAAAACTCTGATGGGACTTTCTATGATTTTCTATTGGCCTCGACAAAGTCGGGATGTTGAAGCATTTGTTCGCTCTTATATAGTTTGCCAACAAGTTAAAATCATGACTACGCCTCTTGCTGGTTTGCTACAACCACATCCTATCCATCTATGATTTGAAATGACTTAACTATGGATTTTATCACCTATCTCTCACCCTCTCGGGGATTCACTGTGATTATGGTGGTGGTCGAGCGTTTGTCGAAAGCAGCTCATTTTGGAGCTCTTCCTACTTGGTTTACCACCGGGAAAGTGGCTCAACTATTTATTGACATAATTGTGAAGCTTCATGGTTTTCCCTCGACCATTGTTTCTGATCGCGATCCGGTCTTCCTTAGTAAATTATGGGCGCTTATTCAAGCTCAGTGGCACTACTTTTACAGCTCTGCTTACCACCCTCAAACCGATGGATAGACGAAAATGGTTAACCAGGGCTTGAATAATATCTCCGAGCCATGACTGGATCTCGGCCCGAGTGTTGGGTGGATTATTTAGGCTGGTCAGAATTTTCTTATAACACAAGTTTTCACTCAAGTATCAACATGAGCCCTTCTCAAGCTGTTTATGGGCGTCCTCCTTTAGTGGTACCACTGCATGTTCTGGGATCAACTAAAGTGGTTGCATTTGATGAGTTGTTACTCGAGCGTGACGCGCTGTTGCTATAACTCAAGGAACACTTATACCGGGTCCAACAACGCATGACTCAACAAGCCAACCTTCACCGTCGGGATAAGGAGTTTGCGGTCGGTGATTGGGCTTGGGTCAAAACTGCAACCATATCGACAGTCGATCGTGGTTCGTCGGGGTTCACCTAAGTTATCTTATCGATATTTTGGTCCCTTCCTTATGGATCAGCGGATCGGGCAAGTTGCGTATAAGTTGGAGTTGCCAGATTCCAGTTGGGTGCACCCAATTTTTCACATTTCTTTACTCAAGACTTATGTGGGAGACTCACCCCCGTCGGTTTCTCCGACTCTTTTTGATGATCAGGGGAGACTCACCTTATTACCTCTAGCAGTATGCTCTACTCGCTCGATACTCAGGGTTGGCACTATTGAGCCTCAAGTCTTGGTGCAATGGCGGGGCAACCGTCGGAAATGGCCACTTAAGAATCGCTTGCTTCCTTTCGCAATGACTTTCCTATTTTTCACCTTGAGGACAAGGTGCTTTTTGAGGGAGAAGAAGTTGATACGCCAAGAGCTTCATCACCACCCGTTATCCGCTGAGTCCCGTCAACGAGGGTGTGACAACCACCTTTAAGGTTGCGTGATTTTGTTTAGTTGTCTAGACATTTATTTTTAGTATGTTTATTTATTAAAATTATTGGGTTTAATTATGTTAGTCGTCGTATCTTTCTTGGCTTGCTTGTTATTGGGCCGGAGAGTCCGTTTGAGGACGCGTCTATTTTTTGAGTTGAGGATATTTAACCTCCAAAACTTATTATTGCTATTTATTAAAAATATAATTCTTTGAAACTCTAGGTTTCCTCTCGTGATCGAGAGATTTGGAGTTTTCACGCACTCGATAGCGTGAGTTTGATACGTCGCGTGATCGTGGCGTATTAAATTGTGAATATACACACCCCAAATTTTTTTTTTAGTTTATTTCAGTAATTCTTTTTACAAAAATATCAAATCCACAATCAAACCCTACACCCCAGAATACAATTCATTTTCTCCAACCCTCCACCACCACCTCCTGACGCTGCCACCGCCACCCTTGTCGCTGCCACCTCCGTCTCCACCGCCACCTCCTGCAGCCGCCCCCTCCATCGTCGTCGTCACCATGTCGCCATTGAACGAAAAAGAAGAACAAGAAGAAGAAGCACTCAAACCAAGTTTTCGAACATTTTTTGAAAACCAGACATGAACATTTCGTGGCGTTCGAAGCTCTGGTGCAAACGTCATGAAGCACGTTCAAATTTATATTCAAACGCGTTCGGAAATCTGCTCCAAACGCATGTGTTTTACTCTTTTTTTCTTTCTCTCTTCGGTGGTGATGATGTTGGCGATGGCGGTGGCAGCGATAGCAGGAGGCGATACCATGACAGAATATTGGAAGAGTCATCCCTTATGACTTCTAATTCCATTCTGACTCTAGCTCTTGCACGCTGACTTACTTTAACTTGAAGGCAGCTTCAGGATAACCCGAGCAGTGAAACAGAAGTAGGTCAAAGGTAAGAAGCCTTTAAACTTCTATAATTTCTGAGTGTTTTTTTTCTTCAAATTTGACTAGCATCTGGAATAACTAGTGAATTACAACTCTATTGTACCGCAATCGGTGCATTGGTTTTTGACGCGTTAATGCTTTTTGCCGGTTGGTTTCTCATCATAAAATTATATATTTTTTAAAAGAGTTTTTAATAATTTGATTTTTTTATAGGTGTACTTAGCAATTGAGATGAACATGAGTGCGTTGAATTTATATATATATATATATAATATTTTGTTCAGCGGTATTCTTGTAAATAAAACAAACAATTCCCCCAAAAAATCTGCTAATGGAGGAAGCCCGGCTAATAAAAGAACGAGCGAATAGAATTAATCTTTTTAAAACTTTGGCCCCATTGTCAAAATTTAAACTAAACAATGCACAAGCCTAACAAATAATTATTGGGCATTACTCTTGTCAGGTCGAACTAACAGATCATCCGTTATACCAAAATTTCATACCAATACATCATAATACAAAAATCAATATATTATAGTGAAAAATCAATACATTATACTACCAACACATCATATTATAAAAACCAATACATTATAACACGGGTTAGAAATTTATGAAAAATTAATACTTTTGAGTATAAAAACCAATATATTATAGTACAAAAACCAATATATTATAAAATAAGGTCAGATGGTCTAACGGATCATGACCCGTTAATCTGCCTAATACAAGTATTTGGATAATTATTAAGGGCCTATTGTTAAAATAGTTCGGCCCAAGCCAATTTATTCTCTAACCCTTGTTTTCACTGGAATCGGATCTCTTCTTAAATTTGTGTGTACTTAACAGTCTTTTAACTCTCTCTTTCTACATAACCTCATCTCCTTTACAACTCTTACTAAGATTTTTCACTTTTACTCTGGGGCGTCCGCAGTAAAAAGGCCTGTGTACGTAAGCTTTCCACTGTACGTCACGTCAGCAACAATGGCCGCTTCCTCACCCGCTCTGATGCATTTGTCAAGTCACCTCCTCTCCGGTTCAGTGCGTCCGGTGACTGTGACTGTGCCTGCCGCCTCGCGATTTCCCTGCTCCGGTCCTCCCCGTCCGGTGACCCTGCCAACCGCCTCGCGCTTTCCCTGCTCCGGTCCTCTCCGTCCGGCGACCCTGCCAACCGCCGCACGCTGCTTCAGCACGAACGCCGATAATCCTTTCTATGGTATTTTTGTTTCTTTAGCTCCTCCATGTAATAATGTGTTCTATATATTTTGTGCCTTTTTTTTTTCTTTTTTTTTTTATGTTGTTTAATTTACCAACTTCTCGAGGTCTTCGTATTTGGCGATGTCTAGATCTGTCTGTGTTTCATTTCACACTTATTATATATAATGGACGTTCTAAGCTAATCGCGTAGAGACAGAAGAATAACCTGATGTGATTGTTCACCAGTGTGTGTGCTTTTGCTATTTCTACCTGTAAAATGAAAATGAGCTCTATAAACTACTTGTCAAGCCTTCAAAATAATATTCAGACTAAAATCTTGAGTACACGGGTTTTTCAAGTGTCTGCAGATTTGTTTGAATATATTTTCTTGCCACGTCTCTTTTTTTTTTTTTTTTTGTGTGTGTGTGTGTGCACTTGTTAACAGGAAATGAGACTCATTTGCTTGTTGAGCTTTCAAAATAAATCTCGTACTTATATCACGGGTCCACGGTTGTTTGAGAACCTATTTATGATTTGCAGATTTGTTTGAATCTATTTTGCATCAGTATATATAACCTGAGGTGTTTTTTCTTTTCCGATTTGTGCGTTTCTGAAAAATGTGCGTGCATATGCAGTTGTTGAATGCGATTCAAACCACGAATATGAGGTGCGGAACCTTAGAGATGGTTTCCACATTCGATTGTATATGGTCGGAGTGGGCAAGGGTAATGTCAAGATGTGGATTGAGGGTGACAAGCTCATTGCCGAAGGAATCAAAGAGAAGGAATTTGACGACGAAGACGACACTGGGTGGAGGTTCAGGATGCCGGTCCCGCCTAATGAACTCTTCGATCTTGCTGCGATCAAGGCAGAGATCAAGAATGGGATTCTAAGAACGTTTGTTCCGAGAAGAGACCATGACATGTTTGTTACTTGAGAGTGTTGTTGTGTGATGATATGTGATTTGTGAGATGGGGGTTAGTAATTAGTAGTAATATTAACTAGTGTGCTGTAGATATTGACTGTTAAGACTTATCCTGTAATGGATGTTAGCTTGATGGTATTATGTTGAAGTGTGTTGTGTTTTCAATTTGAACTTCCTTGCTCCAACTCATGTTACTTAAGCCCCCACACGGCTTAACTGGAAAGTTTTCTTTTCCTAACAAAAAAAAAAACATAACCGAACGGAACGGAACATTTATGATAAATATTAGAAGTGATTTCCCAAAGGTAGTTCAAAATCCTGGTAATATAATTGCTGAAAAAATTAGATCAAAAGGTGGCCCCTGACACGGTTTTTTGCAATCCAAGTGCCCAATGTTTTCAGATAATGGAGGAATTGGCTTTAATTATCATACCGAAAGTGTACCATACATTTTATGTAGAATGAATATTACCCTGATATCCACTATTGGAAAAAATCAAATTAGTATCGCCTTATAAGTAGCGTTTGAATATTAAACCGCCACAAAAATTACAAAAGTGGCGGTTCTTACACATAAACCGCCTCTTAAGTTAAAAAAAAAAAAGAACTCAAGTGGCGGTTATTCGATAACAACCGCCACTAATAATAGTAAAAGTGGCGGTTGCTTCTAGGGGCGAGTCTAATAAAAAAATACGGGTAGCGGTTATTAAAGAACCGCTACCAAAACTAAAATTTTCGGGCTGCGTTTCTTCCAATAACCGCTACTTATAAGTGTGATTTATTGGTACCGGTTCTAAAAAAAACCCGGGTCGCGGTTTTGGCCGAAACGCTACCAATAATACTCATCCTGGTGCCGGTTGTATTGCTTAACCGCGACTTATACTCTGACCTTGAATTATAGAACAGCGAAACCCTTCAATACTTAGCCGGGAAATTAAATTGAAGTTTGAAGTTGGGAAATCGAAACCCGGGAAATTGAATCTTTGAAGCCTGAAGCTGGGTAATTAAAGCCGAGAAATCGAAACTTTGGAGGGAAATTGAAGCCGGGAAATTGAATCTGGAAACTACTTATCGGAAGCTGGGAAATTGCAGCTGTCTTGCCCACCCGCACACCACCGTCCTATCTGCAGGTATCACATCGATTCTCACTTTTTTGGTTTAGTTTGTGCTAGTTGATAAAGGACCCCGTTCATGTTATTTTCAAACCCTCACTAATTCTTCATTAGTGTTTTGTGTTATTAAGAATATATTATATTTTTATGTTGTAAAATCACGCACACGCACAATATCGTTGTGAAAATTGATTTAGCAGTTGAAAGATGGGCCTAGGCGATCGAGAAACGGGGTCAGGCGAGCTAAGCGGTCGAAAAACAAATGGTAGTGTTATTTAGGCACCGTTAACGGTTTGTGTGTGTTTTATTAATGATATATGGCCTAAGTTTGTTCAACTTTAGAATCCCATTTGAATATTGTATCAAATGCCGATGATAAGGGCCAAAAGTCTTGCACAATCATTTGATAAGGACGATGACTTTTAGGCCCGCATTCGATAAAGCGGCTGCTGCAACTCCTCCGCCGCAGCCGGAGCGAACGATCACGACGTCGCATTCGATTCTGTAGAGGTGGTCATTTTCGGCGACTTTTAGGCTTTTCTTAGTGAGAGAATTTACGAATGTCGACTTTGTTTCGTCCTTCGTTTCGACAATGCCTTTGTCGAGAGGCCTCTCTTTGGGGGCGTCCGGTGAATTTTCATTAGATATATATTTCTGACTTTTGGTAAAAAAAAAATAAAAAATAATCTGTAGGTCTTGTTTGTATTCAGTCTTGAAATCAACTGGAGGACCAGGCAATAGTGTTTTTTTTTTTTAAATCATAGCAAGGATAATATGTAGTCCAAAACAGTTTAAATTATGCATATGATTTATAGTGCTGAAAGGATAATATGCAGAATATAATTTAAAATATGTATATGTAGTCCAAAATATGATAATATGTATATGTAGTCCAGCATATGATTTATATGTATATGTACTGTAAATATAATTTAAAATGGTCCAGAATATGTAGTCCAGAATATGATTTATATGTATATGTAATTGTAACACCCCAAATTATGAGACTACCTAAGAAAGCTCAATAGATTTGATTGGTAAACTCATACCAACAAGGTGCATCTTCTTTTCTGAAAGCCCTATCATCGAAACTCCAAAGTTAAGCGTGCTTGGCCTGGAGTAGAGGTGGGATGGGTGACCCCCTGGGAAGTAACAGTGAAAAGCAAAATGCAAAAATCTCAATTAGTACCAAGCAGTAAAACACTCTGTATTTACAGATGCCTAATAGGGAATGTTGATAGAATACATTAAACTCTTAAGATGATCATAGAGAAATATGTATGTTGATGCATGTACATGTAAAAATAAAGTGRAACAGATTAATAATCCTACAGAYTTATGGAATCCCACAAATCCATGCATGCATAYATGCAAACAGGAACGAACTAAGGTTGTCGCCCRACCCTCAATATCTGAGCTCAGAGCACCGGTTTGGGCTTAGGAGCACACGTTTTGGGATAAACGGACGAGACCTTGGCATCGGCAGCTAAGCCGAGCGGCCCTTCCCACGCGCACGATAGAAAAACGCGCAGTTTTTTTGCAAAACTTCAAATGGCCGTAACTTTGCGCACAGACCTCCGTTTTGGACGTTCTTTTTTTTGATTCCATGTGTCTCGACGAGATCTACGCGTTACAAACTGTCGAAGGTCCAATTCTCATAATACTTTTCAGCATCCTGTTGTATAACAGCTAAAAGGTCCAATTCTCCATTTGATTCCAAACCATCTATTAGAATTTTAAACGACATTCTATCCGATTCGCATGATAATGACTTCATCAAGTAAAAACACTCCATTGCTAATCCAGTGAGATTTAAACTCATCAAGCTCTCCAGCAATGCTTTAAAGCCCTCAAGATCTGGTTTTAAACTGTTTTCTACTTTCTCAACATGAATATTAATTTAAAAAAAATAACCGATGGCCAAACTGTCGTAAAGAATGTTTAAATCTGTGCAGTCCCTATTTAGCTAACATTTCTGCTTTAGTAGCTAATACTAAGTTATTTTTTTTAATAAATCTAGGTTAAAAGCTGTTTTAAATATTAGTTTAAACACATTTATTTTTATATAGTTTCTTGGGCTAGCTGTTGTCTTCCTATTGCTGAAGGGGGGTTGGGGTTTAGAAGTATTACTTATTGTGAAACTATGGTGGATACTTAGATCTCTAAACTCTTAGTGGGCTGGATATATACTTAAAACATATGTGGGTTGTTCTCCTGTTTTAACTTCTCAACCCCTCCCTTATCATASCCTTATTTGGAAAAGGATGTGCAAAGTTATTCTAATGCAAAACAACACTTTTCGGTCTCTTGGTGATGGTAATATAATTTCTTGACATGATATTTGGTTTGATAATTGTCAGTTGGCTTCTATTAATACCTTTCATGCTTCTATTAATACCTTTCATTATGTTTGTCATTTCATAATATGTACCGTGTTTAATTTTTTTATGTTGTTAATTGCAGGCATCATTGGATATTTATTGTTATATGCCCAAAGGTACGAAAAGGTTACGTGTTTGATCCAACTTTCACACGGGACCCCGAAATATTGAAACAATTGACTTTGTAAGTTTAATTAATTCTTTTTTTAGTGGATGGGTTTTCTTTGTTATTTAATTCTTTTTACGCGTATTTGTTGAAAAGACTCGTGATATGTATTATTTCTTTGTCATCACGTGCATATTCATTTTTCCATACTTTGAAATGTAGGGCTTTTAGGATTGCATCATCAATAAAGGGGAATGGTAAAGGCATAACATTTTGTAGGGTGAAGGTAATACATTTATATTTTTTTAAAATTAATTTTAAATATCTCATGTATTAATATAACTAATCTTTATTATTTATATTTTTTTTCAAGTGTCGCAAGCAACCGGGTTCTACCGAGTGTGGCTACTATGTGATGAGGTACATGTACGATATTATCAATAATCTTCCCAATAGTCGAGATATTGGAATGGTAAGTTGATTTATATATTATTATTTTTAATGTTTATATAGTAAGAAGTTCAAGTTAGTATTAATAAATCTAATATTTTGTTTCAATATTTGTAATTTAAGGATTGGAGATCGAATCAAGACCCTTACTCACCGTTGGAGTTCGATGATATTCGTAATGTGTTTGCAAGATATTTTATTGACGTTATTCTAGATTCTTAATTGTAAGCATTTGTTGAGTATATTGATAAGATTGAATTGTTATGATTGAAATGATATATTGTTGTTAATTTGAATGATTTGTGTTTGCTATTTATGACATTTGTTATTTGTTTTTGAATTTGTGTTTTCTATGAATATTTTGATTGTTTAGTTGTATATTTTCTATGAATAATCTGGTTTATGGGATTTATAATAAATTATGGGATTTTTTCGGGTGCCAAAACGGAAAAAAAAATATTATACTATAAGTGGCGGTTCAAAAAAGAACCGCCTCCAAAAATCTACACTTTAAGTCACGGTCCAGCCTGAAGCGCATCCGGAAATCGAAGCACTAAAGGTTTGGACTATTGGTGGCGGTTATAAAGAGAACCGCCACCCGTATCGGACTTTTGGTGGTGGTTCCTAGATAAGAACCGCCACCCGCTCCTGTTTTAAGTAGCGGTTTGAACCGCTACCCGTGCGAATTTCACTTTAAGTAGCGGTTTGAACCGCCACCAATAGCTGTTTTGAACCACTGCTAATCGTGTTTTTTCCACTAGTGATTAGTTTTGAAAACTATATAGTTCCAATATATTATTGGGCTTGTTGTAGAATTACTAAAAATACTCTAGCTTAGACTACTTTGTTCATGACATTTTAATTTACTTTTGTAAATGTTATATTTAAACTATAATGTGTGATTTTATAACTATACATGGAATAATTTAATTGCAAAAGTATTGGTCTCAGGAGACCTCCTCTAGAATTAATTGTTGGATATCAATAATTTGAATTTTCTCTTGTATTCACTATCATTATTATTATTGCAATTGAGAAAGTAGAAAATTCATATAATTGAATTGATTTGAAAACGTACGGGTAGCAAATGTCAAAAAAGCGACTTAGGGAATACTAGGTAATTTATTCATTCCGTCGTATCAGCATAGCGGATACCAAGGAGTTTTTCAGAAAAGCTATGAATAAATGTCGAATCAGAGTGACCACTCGTGCCTGCACATGATAATGGGTTGTTCGGCTATATAAATTAATTGCGAACCCGAGATGATGTTGTGGTAGATTAATTTTGCACCAATTAAACACTCTTATTTGCAAATTGTTTTATTCATATCAAATTACCTTTTTTTTTTTAATATTTGAGAATCTAATTACATTTTAATCCCTAAATTAAATTCAATTAAATCATTTTTAATTACTGATTAGTACCAAATCAAAACGTACTTTTGAGTGACTTTAAAATATTTTATTTCACTCAAGTTAATTTTATTAATTAATAAATTATAAATAAGAACTTACTCTATTGATCCTATATAAATATTTGATAGCTTTATTCTGCCGTTGTGCGTGGAAAGTATTAACTAAAAAAAATTTCAAAATTGAATATGAGGCTTTTCCAAAAAATGAACATGGGTTTTCTTAAATTAGTATGACATTTTGAAAGAAAAGTATGAAATTCGAACTCAGTGGGTATGGAAATTCAGATTTTGGGGAATTGTGTGAATTGTAAGACGAGTTGAACTTGTTGAAACAAATGAATGCCACTGGTATCACTAAATATTTCTTACTAATTCACAAGTATGAAATTTTAAAACTGTGATGAAATTCTAGAAATTCATATAAATAAGTATGAAATTCAATTATGCACCGTTAACTAAAAAATAAGTATGAAAATTTTCAAAATATGGTATGAGTATGAAATTTCATCATACCCCATTAACTAAAAAAACATGTATGAAATTCAGAAAAGTATGAAATTCAAACTAAAACAAATTCCAAAAACTGAATAGGAGGCTTTTTCAAATTAGTATGAAATTCTAAAAGGAAAGTATGAAATTCGAAACAAATTCAAAATTTGAACATGAGGCTTTTTCAACCAATTCCAAAAAATGAACACAAGACTTATGAAATTCTAAAAGGAGAGTATGAAATTTGATGATGAAATCCGATTTTGGGAAATTGTGTGAATTGTAATGGTGAGTGTAACTATACCACTAAATCGAATTAGATGACAATGCAATTATTGTGAAATTAGGGAATTGTAAAAAAGAGTTTGTATTAATTTAATTCCAATAGAGATAAATTTGTAATATATGTATAAAAGTTAAATATATAAAATATATAAAAAAATATTTGGTATAAATAATATATGAGTATTTGCTTTTGCCCGAATTGATCATAGCCCCAATGTATATCTTATTTTGATAGGAGATTAAATCAAGTTGTTTAGTACTCTTTTGTATAAGCATGAATAAAGGTCATTCCACGTGAATTAAGTTATAAGTTGTAGGCTCGATTTGTCAAATTCGTAGAAACCACATTGTTAACGCAAAATTCAAGACCTCCCACAGAAGTTCGAATCAAAACCCCCTATTGAATTTAAGTTGAAAAATAGCGCTTAATCCGGTATTGAAACATCACCTTTAAAGCATTTTCAATCCAACAATGTTGAAAGTGAAAAAATTGACACATGAAATAAAAGTAATTATGTGGCACATTAAAATAATTATGTGGCACATTAAATGCTTGACATTATCAAAAGCAATGTTAAATTCTAGACATTACTCTTGACAATGTCTACAATTAATTTTAAAGATATCATCCAATCATGTTATTTCTCTCTCTTTATTTTTTCTAAAAATAAATAAAATAAATTATCGCATATATAACATTAACATTGATGCATTGGAAAACTTTTTTTATAAAATATCAATGTCATTTGCCACATATGATCAATTAACACTATTGCATTGGAGATGCTTTAAGAAATAATGAATTCAAGACTGTAGAATAAGCGCTTCTTGGGAGGCAACCCATGTTCTTTTCGTTTATTTTTTTTATTTTTGCATTTCTTTCTTTCTTACTTTCTTATTATATAAAAATCCAAAAACATTCGGAAAATTTTTTTTTTGTGATTTTGATTTTGTGTGATTTTCTTTTATAGAGTTTTGTTTTTCGACTTCAACTTTAGTAGATTTGATAAGTTGCTAGCGTTTATGGAGTTGGGAGAAACAAGTCATACTCGGTTTTCACTTGGATTGCTTGGATGCTTAAGTGGACCCCACCGAACTCGATCCAAACTCGCTCGATTGAGTAAGCTTCTATCTCACCCTCCTTTTACTTGATTTTCATTAAAATGCAATAAGGGCATTGCATGGTCTAAGTGTGGGGTGGATAGGTGGTTAGGGTCCGGGTTTCACAAAGCATGATTTGTCTTTATTAACTCGAGCCTTGGCGAAGTGACGCATTCTTGGCGAAGTGACGCTTACTAATTCCGCATTTATATGGTTGAGTCATTTTTGTGTCTTGTGTGTGTTTATTACATTGTTGATCTATCACCACATGCTTCGAAGTTTGAATAGTTTACTTGTCTGGTCTTTACATGTTTATGCCCTCTTGTGTAAGGAGTTCAATTTTTGTGCTTCGTCTAAAACCCGCTTATATATAATCAATATTTAATCGTGAAAAGATTGCAAAGCTCTAAAAGCTCTTTTGATTTTGTTTCCAAAACCCGGTGCAAACTAGTGAGTAGCCTTGTGTGAATTATCAGTTTTGCTTGCATTTTTATGGAAATTGCATTGAGGAGGCTTGGTTTTGCTCGTACATGATTGAATTTGGAAATGACCTTAAGGCACATATATCACCTTTATTCCGGCAATATCCAAATATATAAGTTACTTAAAAATCTCAAATGAGCCCCCTTGAGCCTATACCCCGTTTCTTGTTAGCCGAACTCGATTTTAGATCTTATATCTTCATAAATTGTGAGGTGAGAGTGTATGTTGTTATTTGACTAGAAATGTGTGGGAAACCAATTGTGGGTTTCGGATTTTGAGTTTCTTACACACACACACACACACACACACACACACACACACACACACACACACACACACATATATATATATATATATATATATATATATAAAATGAGAACAACAAATAAACTCCAATACAAGTCACGAAAAGTGATAAAGCGTGCGTTCAAGTGAAAAGCCTAATGTTTAAAAAGGCCAAGTTTAGTAAAAAGAAGCGAATTCAAAAAACTTCTAAGTGTTGTGAAATAAAAGTCGAAAAAGTGTGTGAATTTACGAAAGGGTTTCGAATGAAAGTTTGGTAATTTAGGAAGGGTGAAGCGATCATAAACTTCTAATTCTATAAGTTAGAGTTTCGTGTGTTATTGATCACGTGTGATCGTGAGTTAGCCACTATATCCATATATTTCATACCTTACTGGAGAGCAAACATTACAACCCGAAATAAAGACCTCTTTCGATTCTTATTTGGTCCTGTACAATAGGTGATTTTGAGTTTCTGATTTGTGAAACCTTGACAAGGTGCATGCATTGTCCAACTTGAGCGTATACACGTCCCATTTATAACACACTTGAGTGAATTGAGCGAACACCCTCAAAATTCCATTTGAGAGGAAGTCATCAATTTAGTTTTCATTTGAGAAAGAGTAATACGAGCAATGCTTGGCGATAACGAGTTTATGTTGATACTTTTATCATTCTAATAAAGATAAGCATAAAGATTGTTCTTTTTGCATAATGTTCGTTGCATGTACATTCTCGATTCTTTTTGTTGTTCGAGGACGAACAAACCAATTCAATGGAGTGATGAAACGTGCTAGATGGCTCCCAATAACTACTATCGTCCGAATCACATTTGCCCGAAGTGTTCAAAAATTTTACAATCGCTTGGTCGATGCAACAAGAGTCATTGACATGCAATAATTTTGGCCTGATAAGATATATGACCTATTCAGGTCAAAAAATCATTTAGGGACATCTTACCACGTTACGGGATATAATTGGGCGGTACAAACGGCCGAAGTTTCCACATAGGTCGATGGAGCAGTTCGTGCTCGAAACTTTTGAATTTCCTTGTCGAGCGCTGAATAATCTTATGGTAGATGGGTGAGCAGTGGTATTCCGTACTCTTGTGAAATTAAGGCGTGCATCGATTTTGGAGTAAATCCTCGAGTATACGTCCAGGATTACTATAGCACTGCTGCGTACCTACGTACATACTCTGTTGGGGCTTTTGAACCACTGCCCGACGCGGAGGACTGGAGTGAAGCAAGTTTTGAATTGGTTCATGATCTAGACGTAAGGAGGCAACGAACCGTTGGATGACTCAAGTTCAGTAGGATCTCCAACGAAATGGATCAACCACAAGTATGCGCAAGACAATAATACCGTGCGCAAGATGTGGCTAGTATATCACAAGGCGGTGGACGTTCTAGTTCCAGGCACTGATGTTAAATAAGGCAATAATCTTTCCATGAGTCTGATGTTGTAATTCCTATCACTACTTGATGTTCTAATTCGCATTACTATCTGAATTAATAATTGTTGTTGTATGAATTCCTTAAGTAATATTCATCCTGACGTTGTAGTTCAGTTTATTTTTCGTTGACAGACGTTATGTCAGTGCTACATCGTTGTAACCACAATGGCTAGTATTATTGTACGTGGTTACATAGACCCGAGTTATGTCAGTGCTACATCGTTGGGGGTTTTACGGGGTCGCACATTGTGGAGCGATTAAAAGGCTTGATAGCCATTTGATCATGGCACTGGTTTAGGGATGGCGCCGTGAGACGCATATGTTTCATCTGCCTTTAGGAGAGGAGACAATCACTCTGCAGGATGTGACTATTATTTGGGGTCTTCCGATTGAAGGTTCCCCGATGATAGCCGATGAGGTGCAGCGTCCCTGAGAGCATTGGGCTGATTATCTTATGCATTACATAGGTCTGTAGGTGGGTTATGACTTGGATATTAAACGTGAGACTCATCTGAAACTCTCGACATTGGGTGAGCATCTTAGAATCCACAAGCCAAATGATCACATCCCGCAGGACGAGGTCGTGCAGTACGCTCGTGGGATCGCACTTTTACTGCTAGGTTCGTTATTGTTGTCTGGTATCATTTCGAGGATGATAACACATCATCGGGTATTAGCTAGGGTAGTGTTGTGCTTGCACATCTGTATCGTGAGTTGTGTTTGGCCGTGAACCCAGAGAGGAAGACGATTAGTGGTCCGATAGAGTTGTTGCAGATTTGGGCTTGGTCCCGAATCTCATCTGTTAGACCACAGTCCACGAGCTTTTGTATCGGTCTTCATCAATCTATATACATTGAAGCCGAAGACATCACGTTTCCCTTACCACCGTATGATTCTAGGTAAAATTTTTAAATTTAATACTCGTTACACATCTATTAGTAATCATTTCATTATAATAACTTCACTTGAGTGTCTACGCAGATGGATTGCAGCATATACTCATACGCGGATTGCTAGGAATACGATACGAGTATTTCGGGAGTCACTTGATCGGCTGCACGAGCTAGAGGTAGAGTACTGGACAATCTTGCTTATATTTATAATATGGTGAAAATTGATGATGATTATTGAAATGTGCAGTGGACATGGGAACCCTATGATTTGGGTGAACCTGAAATACAAGTACTGGGAGACAGATGTTTGAGTCAAAATTGGCTGAGCGAGTGTCCACTGATATGCTGGTCAATTGTCGAGATCCAGTTTTCTAATCGAGTGACCCGACAACTCGGTATACGTCAGAGTATACCAGAGACAAGCTTAGTTGATGTGGAGGCATTGCATAGTGTCTCTCGAGCACACAAGCATCACGTTCAGTGGACTGTATGTCATCATGGCTGGATTCAGGCATGTCAGTTACGAGAGTCTATGAGGATAATAGGCACTCTAGTTCAAAGAGGTGCGGGTACGGTGAGCGGATATTGCAAATGGTATCGGCAGAATACACATCATTTCATCTCTCGTCTAGAGAGACATGCAGAGGGAGGATACCAACCATCGGACATCGGCGTTCATGGGGCCATTGTAATAAATCTTATTCACTTTTTTCTTGCTCAATGCATTTATTTATTTCTTAGATTTGATGTTCAACTTTCTGTATTTTGTAGGTTACTTGGACTCAGCGACTCGGCCGTGTTGCGTCGGATATTCAAGATGATGATTTTGACTCTTATCGTTGTATGCATGATGTGGTCGAGTCAGTTGCCGATGGGATGAGGCAATGGCTCTTTATTCGTGGGGAGTATATCTCATGATGCTCCAGATGAACGCAAGGCATCCGCGTCTAGTAGCGGAAGAGGGAGTATATCTGGCCCGTCCACATCCTCTCATCGTAGGGCACTCGCAGTCGCACCCGGTCCATCACTAGTTATCCATCATGGTAAATGAGTGATTCGTTAGTAACTATTTTATATATCACTTCCTTACAATTAATATTAAAATAATAACGTTTTTTTTTCTCTATTGAATATAGATCCTGTTTGGTAAATCATCGTATAACGAGGGAGGTGATTACGTTCCTACATTTGGACCATCCGCACCCGAGTTTTATACTCCTTCATATGTTGGGCAGTCGTTCACCGATCTTCTTCAAACTGATTATCCGCATCTAAACCCCAACTTCGCACCTTCACATGACATGGGCTTTTCGCGGCCACACTTCCAGATAACACCCATTCCCATGTCGATTCCCACTGAAACTGCGGATCGTGCACATCAGAGTTGGGGTTTATATGTGGATGAGGACGAAGATGATGAGCCAGTGCCGATTTAGAAACCACCAGCCCCTCCCCCCACAAGGACATGATCACGACCTACGTTAGACCAAAAAAAAAAAGCGGTGTTGCACGGGATCACACTATTTTGGTGGTGTGTAATTTATTTTAATTTTGTTGAAGTTTCCTAGTGCATGGTTCACTTTCTATTTTCTATCGCCCAGTAGTTATCAAATGTATAAGACAAACAAGCAACCATTAAATAAAAATATTAAAATTACAATCTTTCGAGCCAGTAGCATAGGTGATTTGGACGAGATAAAAAATAACGCACCAAAAAAATAACGACAAACGCAACCCACATAGATAGAGCAGTGTCGGTAAAACAACATGAAAATTTACAACGAAACAACAAACGCAACCCACACAGATAGAGCAGTGTCGGTAAAATAACATAAAAGTATTACACAACGAAATAACAAATGCAACCCACACAGATAGACCAGTGTCGGTAAAATAACATAAAAACACTACACAACGAAAAAACAAATGCAACCCACATATATAGAGCAGTGTCGGTAAAATAACATAAAAACATTACACAAAGAAACAACAAATGCAACCCACACAGATAGAGCAGTGTCGGTAAAACAACATGCAATGTTCAACAGTTCTTCCACTCGTAGATCTTCCACTGTGGTTAGTTGGATACACATCTTCGAAAAGTACTTCCATTTTTGCGAGCAAGAGTTCCTTATCAAAAGTGTTGCAATAGCTTTTGATTGGACAATTATGTATCCATCAAAACGAGTTAGAATAATAATGAAATATTCAGATTACTAGTAATAATTTAAAAGGGATTGTAGAACTTACAGGCATAAACTTCTTTCGAACGTTATGATCACTGAAGACCATTTTCACATTCCCGTTCCAAATTGTACCAGGGGTCCGAATTAGTTCTTTGAAGAACCTGAACCGGCTTTGAAATTGGACAATCCTGGCTTTGATGTCAGCTTCGGAAATATCACGTTCATTTTTGAAGCAACAATTAAGTAAAATTATTGGCTTCCTTCACTCGCTTGTCTGGTAACGGTCCTTGATTTGGATTCCATCCTCGAATATCTTTTTCACTGGTTAGGAATTCCAGTAGACGTTCATCTCTAGTGAGTGTCCACTCAGTGTTTCCTTCACAGCCGTAATCGAGTGTATTAACCCGAAGTGTAGGAGGACCATCTGTGTCGTTAAAGTGATCTGCCATTAGCTTTTTTCTCAAATAAGATATGAAGTAATTTATATGTAGGGAAAAATATTTTTTGCAACCTGTACTATAGGCGTTTTCACGCTTTGCAACCTAATGTTTTTTTCATTATCAATTGCAACATGTACTACACTTTTGCAACCTAAAGTTTTTTTTTCACGCTCGTAGGTTGCAAAAGTGTAGTTAAGGTTGCAATTGACAACGAAAAAAATATTAGGTTGCAAAGCGTGAAAATGCCTATAGTAGAGATTGCAAAAAACATTTTTCCTATATATGTATTTGCTGATGAATTGTCCATTATTTGTTCCACACCGTATTTATAACAAGGAGAGACTATCAAATAAGTTACTAATTGATTAAAATATGAATTATGCAATTATTCAACTGAGTAGATAATATAATGACACAACAATAGTAGTTTGCAAAGTTGCATTTCATTGATGTGTGTGTGGATAACAACTTTGAGTGTTCTGTGACATATTGTACCGGATGACAAGACAACACAATGGCACAACAACAGTAGTTGGAAAAACTGCATTTCATTTATGTATGTGTGGACAACAATTTTGAGTGTTCTATGACATATTGTACCGGATGACAAGACAACACAATGGCACAATAATAGTAGTTGACAAAGTTGCATTTTGTTTTTTTAAACTTATTTTTTCTATATGTGTGTTGCATTTTCACTGTTTCTCAATTGACAAATATGACTGCGATATCACATATTTCAATGCTCTCCCGTGTTTGTGTTGTCTTATCACCAATACAAAACACTAACAAATCTGTGTACAATAATTAATGCACGTATTTTAACACACTGATGGACATGAGAAGACGTTTCAAGTAAGTAAAATAATGCAATGCAATGTATTTTTACGCATACTGAGACAAATATGCATACTTCATAGAAAAATCTACCAAGAAATATAAATTATACCGGCTAATAATGGCTAACTTTGATGAAAACTATCCAGATGTACTAAAAATACACAATAATTACTATGATACTGCACTCACCCCATGGACCATGGAGTTGGAACAAGTCATGTTGAGATTTTTCATCGCTCTGAAACAAAGTGATGAAAGAGGTGCAAAAAAAACGTATGTGATCTTGAGTGTCCCGCAAGTAAAAGTCTACTTCAGAGTCGTTTCATAATTTCACCTACTATTCCTGAAATTTACGACAGGATCGAAATAATGGAGATGAGGTATGATTGGTGGAAAGTAATACTTTATGAGGATGGAGTTTTTTTGGATGAAGAACGCGGATTGATCTGTATTGATAGCACTATCAATAATAATGTCTCTCCATCCTATGTAAAGTTCACACATCTGTCTACAATTAATTATGTGGTTTGTGTTGGTTTCATTTAAACTACTAACTTTTGTTTAATAAAGGAATACGGCGATAATGCATCACACAGATATTATTTGTATGACGTGTCACCATTGTGGAAGAAGATGGAAGCAACTTTCAATGATGCATTCACAATGTATTAGTACTCAAATGTGCAATAAAATGAGATCGAAATGACCTTAGTTTGAGTGTGCAACTATGTACTAAGTTTAATTTGTAATGTTTGAATTTGTAACGTTTATTATTTTTTATTTAATCAAATGTGTAATCATTTGTTTAATACTTATTCAACGTTAAGCATTATATTTCATCTTTAGCTGTGACAAAGACTACACATTAAATACAATTGTCTTGTAAAATTGTAACTCATCTATAAATTTCGAATATTGGACTAGATTTTTTTAAACACAATTCACTTACACCTTTGGTTTTCTCCACCATCTAGGTATCCCCATAACTAAAAGAAAAAATGAGTTCCCATCATCCTAACAATGTACCGAATTTTGATATCGAAAAAAACTTCTTTTTCTACGATAGAAATTTAATCGAGTGGAGCATCCATATGGATACTAAGCTGATTGCCGATCTCCATGAGAGTAAACTCAATGATGTCTACGATCCCATAAGAAGACTACGCAACAATATCACGTGGATCTTGTTGAACAAAATCAATGTTGCGTTCGGGAAAGACTTCACAATGGATGACAACCGCTCGAGTTGAACTTTTGTAAAAACGTTATAAACATTTTCATATGATGTTGGCAAACGAACATTGTACTTGGGGTCATGAGACCAACAAAGTGCAAGCGCCAGAATGGCGTGTACGTTATTGGAACTACGTGGCAGACGATACTGAGTTTACTGCTGCATATCTAAAATATGGAGAACCTTTATTCTGTTTGATGGATTGAGTATTCAAAAAAAATATTTGAATTGCATTTGTCAATAACTCAATCTCATTGAAAATGCGTCATTACGAATGTGATCACACATGTAATATCAAAATACTGAATTGTTATTTTAATCTTATTTCTTATTGTATTTTAATCTTATTGTATTATAATTTTAAAATAAAATTTCTTGTAATTTCAAAATATTATTATGATATACATTTATAATAATAGATTATGTTTATTTCTTTTCCCTAATAAAAATATAAAATAAATTATAAAAAGAAAAAAATCTAAATAAATATTTATTTATTTAGAAATAACAAATTATAAAAATAGAAAAATCTAAATAAATAAATATGTTTATTTATTTACTAATAACAAATTAGAGTTTCATCCGTATTAGGGGTTAGATTAGGATTTATTTTATTTTATTTTATTCAAAAAAGGCCGGGACGCGGGTGTCATTAGCGTCCCGCGCCTGGATTTTTTTTTTTTTT
>BMAC01000166.1:221033-279636 GCA_014905375.1 Phtheirospermum japonicum
GTCACGTCAGCAACAATGGCGTTTCCTCACCCACTCTGATGCACCACCTCTTCTCTGGTCCGGTGCATTCGGTGACTGTGCCTGCCGCCTTGCGCTTTCCCTACTCCGGTCCTCTCCGTCCGGTGACCTTGCCAACCGCCTCACGCTTCTTCAGCACGAACGCCAATGATCCTTTCTATGGTATTTTTGTTTTCTTTAGCTCCTCCATGTTAATGTGTTCTATATATTTTGTGCCTTTTTCTTTTTCTGTTGTTTAATTTACCAACCTTCTCGAGGTCTTCGTATTTGGCGATGGTCTAAGAATAACCTGATATGATTGTTCACCAGTGTGTGTGCTTTTGCTATTTCTACCTGTAAAATGAAAACGAGCTCCATAAACTTCTTGTTAAGCCTTTCAAAATAATTTTCAGTCTAAAATCTAAAGTCCGCGGTTTTAAGTCTATTTTCTTGTGACGTCTTTTTTTGAATGTGCGTGTGTGGTTTTTGCTATGTGTACCTGTTAACAGGAAATGAGATTCATTGACTTGTTGAGCTTTCAAAACAATTTTCATACTTATATTCGAGTCCATGGTTGTTTCAAAACCTATTTATCGTTTGCAGATCTGTTTGAATCTATTTTGCATCAGTATATATTTTCTTGTGACGCCTTTTTTTTCTTTTTCTTTTGTGTGTGTGTGTGTGTATGGTTTTGCTATGTGTACCTGTTAACAAGAAATGAGATTCATTGACTTGTTGAGCTTTCAAAACAATTTTCATACTTATATTCGAGTCCATGGTTGTTTCAAAACCTATTTAACGTTTGCAGATCTGTCTGAATCTATTCTGCATCAGTATATATTTTCTTGTGACGCCTTTTTTTTTTGTGTGTGTGTGTGTGTGTGTGGTTTTGCTATGTGTACCTGTTATCAAGAAATGAGATTCATTGACTTGTTGTTGAGCGAATTTCCATACATATATCACGAGTCCACGGTTGTTTCAGAACCTATTTATCGTTTGCAAATCTGTTTGAATCCATTTTGCATCAGTATATATATCTTGTGATGTTATTTATTTTCTCCCAAATGTGTGTTGCTGAAAAATGTGCGTGCATATGCAGTTGAGTGCGATCCATGCCCGATGAGCAAAACAACGAGCTATATTGACCACGAAAACCCCTCCTTTCTTCACCACGAATATAAGGTACGGAACCTTAGAGATGGCTTCCACATTCGATTGTATATGGCCGGAGTGGGCAAGGGTGATGTCAAGCTGTGGATTGAGGGTGGCGAGCTCATTGCCGAGGGGATCAAGGAGAAGGACTTTGACGACGAAGACGACACTAACACTGTGTTGAGGTACAGGATGTTGGGCCCACCTAATGAGCTCTTCGATCTTGATGCGATTAAGGCCGAGATCAAGAATGGGATGCTAAGAGTGTTTGTTCCAGAAGAGACCGTGACATGTTTGTTCCTCGAGAGTTGTGTGATGATATGTGATTTGTGAGATGGGGGTTAGTAATTAGTAGTAATATTTATTAACTAAGTTGGTGGAATGATATTTTTGTGCTCTAGATATTGACTGTTAAGACTTATCCTGTAATGGATGTTATGGTATTATGTTGAAGTGTGCTGTGTTTTCAATTTGAACTTCTTTGCTCCAACTCATGTTACTTAAGCCCCCACACGGCTTAACTTGAAAGTTTTCTTTTCCTTTATTAAAAAAAAAATAATATTAATAACATAACCGAACGGAACATTTATGATAAATATTAGAAGTGATTGCCCCTAACACGGTTATTTTATTTGCAATCCAAGTGCCCAATGTTTTCAGATAATGGGGGAATTGGCTTTAATTATCATACCGAAAGTGTACCATACATTTTATGTAGAATGAATATTACCCTGATATCAGTTTTGAAAACTATATAGTTCCAATATATTATTGGGCTTGTCGTAGAATTACTACAAATACTCGAGCTAGACTACTTTGTTTATGACATTTTAATTTACTTTTGTAAATGTTATATTTTAATATAATGTGTGATTTTATAACTTTACATGGAATAATTTAATTGCAAAAGTGTTGTCTCATAAGACCTCCTCTAGAATTAATTGTTGAATATCAATAATTGTAATTTTCTTTTTATTCGCTATCATTATTATTATTATTATTATTGCAATTTAGAAAGTAGAAAATTCAAAAGAATTGAATTGATTTGAAAACGACAGGTAGCAAATGTCAGGAAAGCGAGTGTTAGGAATTAGGATACTAGGGAGTTTATTCATTCCGTATCAGCATCGCGGATACCAAGGAGTTTTTCAGAAAGGCTATGAATAAATGTCCAATCAGAGTGACCACTCCTGCCTGCACATGATAATGGGGCTTCGGCTATATAAATTAATTGCGAACCTGAGATGATGTTGTGGTAGATTAATTTTGAACCAATTAATCAGTCTTATTTGCAAATTGTTTTATTCATATCATTTTTTTTAATATTCGAGAATCTAATTACATTTTAATTCCTAAATTAAGTGTTCAATTAAATGATTTTCATATGTAATTTAATATATATCTTATTTTCATAGGATATTACTTTGGGTTACCGATCAATTCAAGTTGTTTCATACTCTTTTGTATAAGAGCATCTCCAATGTAATAGTGTTAATTGAATCTATTTGGCAAATGACATTGACATTTTATAAAAAAAGTTCTCCAACAATGGATCAATGTTAATGTTATATATGTGATAATTTATTTTATTTATTTTTAGAAAAAATAAAGAGAGAGAAATAACATGATTGGACGATATCTTTAATGTTATATATGTGATAATTTATTTTATTTATTTTTAGAAAAAATAAAGAGAGAGAAATAACATGATTGTATGATATATTTAAAATTAATTGTAGACATTGTCAAGAGCAATGTCTAGAATTTAACAATGCTCTTGACAATGTCAATCATTTAATGTGTCACATAATCATTTTAATGTGTCACGTAATTATTTTTATGTCATGTGTCATACACTTATATTATTAATTTCATATGAAATTTTACTATAATATCCAATGACATGACATATTTTCAACCATAGAGACTTTCAACATTGTTGCATTCGAGATACTCTAAGCATGAATAAAAGTCATTCCACGTGAATTAAGTTATAAGTTGTAGGCTGTGTCAAATTCGTAGAAGCCCACATTGTTAAGGCAAGATTCATGGCCTCTCACAGTCTAAGTTCAAAATGCCCTATTTGATTTGAGTTGAAAAATAGCGCTTAATCCGTTATTAGAAACACCTACCCTTAATAATAAAGTTATAAGAGGTACAAAATAATCTTAAATTTTATTTTAAAAAATGTATAAGATATTGAATTATTAATATGAGAAAGGAAAAAATATTTTTCATTTTAAATTCGCAAAGTCTCCTTATACACTACATTAACTGTATTTAGAATCTTCTATCGCTCTTAAAATTGCAACATAAAATTGACCCGTGTGTGATACGGTGGTTATAAAATGATATTTTTTAAAATATTATGTTAGCAATATAATAAGAAATATAGAAATGTAGGTATTTTTCAAAAATAAATATGAATATCATATTTTCAACATGTCTCGATGTTGAAAAAAACAAGTTTGAGGGTGGGGGTTTAAATAATTGCGCAAAAGTTTGAGGGTGTTTTTTATAAATTTCCAAATTCCAAACACATAAACTCAACTTCAAAGCAACAAATTAAATCACATGACATCAAATATTTAAAAAAAAAAAAGAAAGTTGCTTAAATTATATTTATTGGTTATTACAGAATAGCACATTGATTGCTCTGTTGAGGTTGAGGTTGGGTTTTTTAGTTTCTAAACTCATCTGTCTCTTTTTGAGCTTTCGCCAACTTCTTTCTCAGCTTATGCAATTCAGCATTGAATTTCCTTTGAGCATTTTGAGCCGCAACTTCTAACTGAAGTCGGGCAACCTAATTTGATGGAGTAAAATATCAGTTCCTAATTGTATTGTAAATTATTTGTAGTAATTTTAACTTACTCACATGTCTAACTTCTTGCTAAAACAAAATCTAATATGTTTATTCTTATGGGCATAAATTGAAATTAAGCCACATAAGGACTTTTATGTGGTGACAAATTAACTTTGCTCTTTGTTAGTAATTGTTATGTTGATGATTGTAACTAATTTTCTTGTCCTGTCTCATTAACTTCAACTTATTAAGCGTGTAGGTAACTTTCTCAATTGTTACCACCATGATAGTTCCACTCATTTTTGACCGAGACAGTTCAATGAATCAATCAAACCTATGATTTACTTTCGAACTTTTTCTTTCATGGTAGCACTAAATGGGTATTGATTAGTTTAATTAGGGACTTGTGTTATAAACTTTAATTCCATATTTTACAGCAAGTTTAATTCATTTTTTTGGGTGATTTCAATAATATCTTTTTCATGAAGGGCAAATGTGGCAGTCAGTGATCACTAAATATACGATGAAATATTTTGTTTATTAATTGATGCATTTCATAAGACTTTAAATTCTGATATTTTAAATTGTAGAATGGAAAAAACTAACTAAATGATTATTATTAGCTACTGTCTCCCCTTTCGTTATGGAATTCACACAACTTTAGGATATATATTGTGTTTCAGTGATACTCAGTTTATATCACATGCCTTGTCATGTTTTATGGAGATGAGGTGAAGCTCCTCTTCCATCCATGCCATGCAAAGAGGTTGACAACAGTTTCCAATAATTTTAGCAAAAGACAGCCAAAAATTTATTTGTTGAATTCCTCAGAGTTTGCAGAAATATTTGCCACCTGAAAGAGAAACGTTAACCCTTTATCGACGGAGAAAGAAAAATGTAGCGACAGAATACATCACAAGTGTCGGATAGATTTGGAAAACTCATTTATTTAAAAGAATAAATAAAAATAAAAATAACCAAAATCCCTTTTCCCCTCTACCTGGTTTGTGAAGAAAAGCTTAAGCTCAACTCAGAATATGCATAAAGAATTGGCCCTCCTGACAATACGAAAAATGTACAATAAAAAATTTATAGCAACAATAAACAAAGTGCTTGCCTCTTTGTCGAGCCACTTAAGTGACGTCCAAAGCAATCTTATCATAATTAAGAGAGCATTAAGGAAAATATTGTCCTACTTTTCGATTTAACAGAGAAGATAGAATAAAGGGATAATTACATAAACTACCCTTGAAGTTTGGCCAAATTACCAAAACATCCGTCTTTACAAAAATCACCCTTGAAGTTACATCCGTCTTTAATTGTGGATATTGGTAACATTAGCAAATATTATTATAATTACAACCCCAAATATTTTCTAAATATTACAAATAATCCCAGTACATCCCCAAATTTTTCTTTGTATTACAAATAGTCAAACAAAAATCTGGTGCTATTTGTTATATTTTGAAAAGTTATAAATTTTGATGACGGTGTCAACAAATTCCGTCACGTCAACTAACAGTTGGGGGAAAATGTAAGCGAAATAAAACTCAAGGGTGATTTTTGTAATTTATAAAGCTATTCGGGGTTTGTTGTAAACAACCAAACATCATGGGTAGTTTTTGTAATTATCCCTAAAACAAATAACAATTGAACAAACCTTTGAGATCATCATATGGAAAATACACAGACTCCCGATCCTTGCTCGACCTCTTATCCATCTCCCAAAATCCAAACGGGTTTATGTCCTTCCCCGACAAATCATTTTTGGGAAATTTCTTCTCAAAATCAATTATCCTTCCAGCAACACGATAAATCGAGAAATCACGTCTTTTTGTCGGATACTGTTGAATTTCAACACTGGCCTGAATGCAAAGTTCCACAATGGCTGGTATACGATCCACATAAACAACAAGAATATTAAAACTGCCTTTCTTAAAAGAACTAAACTGGTTTTTGAAGAAATCGAACAAATCGAACCAAAATAAAAATCTAAATGAGAAGATAGAATAAAGGGATAATTACAAAAACTACCCTTGAAGTTTGGCCAAATTAACCAAAAAAAATAATCCTACTTTTGGATTTAACAGAGAAGATAGAATAAAGGGATAATTACAAAAACTACCCTTGAAGTTTGGCCAAATTAACCAAAAAAAATCCTACTTTTGGATTTAACAGAGAAGATAGAATAAAAGGATAATTACAAAAACTACCCTTGAAGTTTAGCCAAATTACCCCAAAAAAAAAAATAAGGCAACTTTCATAATTACAAAAACCACCTTGAAGTTACATCCGTCTTTAATTGTGGATATTGGTAACATTATCAAATATTATTACAATTACAACCTCAAACATTTCTAAATATTACAAATAATCCCAAAGTTCTCATCTTACATATTATATATACATCCCCAAATTTTTCTTTGTATTACAAATAGCCAAACAAAAATTTGGTGCTATTTGTTATATTTCGAAAAGTTAAAATTTTATGACGGTGTCAACAAATTCTGTCACGTCAACTGACAGTTGGGGGAAAATGTAAGTGAAATAAAACTCAAGGGTGGTTTTTGTAATTTATAAAGCAATCTGGAGTTTGTTGTAAATAACCAAACCTCATGGGTAGTTTTTGTAATTATCCCTAAAATAAATTACAATTGAACAAACCTTCGAGATCATCATATGGCAAATCCACAGTCTCCTGGATCCTCTCTCAACCTCTTATCTATCTCCCAAAATCCAAACGGGTTTATGTCCTTCCCCGACAAATCATTTTTGATGAAAAAAAATAGCAAACAACTTAAATTAAAAAAAAAACTGAATAAATTATTTTCCAAAAATGAATTTGATTGGGATGTTGTTTGTTCAAATGGAATAAAGTTAAAAGAAAAATTTATGCGGCTATGTTTAAAACAGAAAGTTGATTAAGAGAGAAAAGATGAGTTGAAAATAAAAGCTAAAGAATCGCCTCTGAATTAAATAAGGGATTGCCATTATATGTTTAGAAATTAGTGATAGTAGAATTAAAAAAAGAAACACTAAAGAATTGATACAACCACGGTCAACTGACGATTATAATATTTTGTTGATGAACTTTCATTAGAATACCTGATAGTATGTAAAAAACTTTTCTGCGACTATGCCTTTGCTAACACCCTGCATTAGACAAACATATTGACGTCCTTAATCACCAGTTCCGGTTATTTTTCAGAATAACATAATTTTCAAGGCTCTAACAATGAAACAGAGAAAACGCATAGCACCTTAAATTTACATTGACAATTTAAGAGTGGAAACTAACAATGAGAAAGAAATGAAAGAGCAAAAAAGGCAGAGAAATAACACCACCTGCCTGAGGCTTGACTTCTACTATAAACTGCCCGCTCTTGACAACAACAGTCTCATTTGCTAAAACACTCTCTAGATGGTCCTGCATTTCTTTGGCCTGAGAAAAACCAAGTACAGGGTCTGCATCGTGATAATGCCAAACTAAAGCACTTTCTTCTCTCAATTTCTAAAACATCAGTTGCCTCGGTGTATGACTTCATAACAGGTTCTGCCATCTGCACCCAACCAAATTCAGAACTCTGGCCATACGTCTCCCATTCTTCTTCATGTTGTGGCCACCTACAAATAATCATTGAAGTTTAACTGAAAAAGAAAGGTACTCGTAATGTGCACAGATGGAATTTATCTATTGTTATTAACTTCACATACCACTAAGCAAAGAATTTCAAACACCACACCTTTTTCTCAGTTCCATGTTTACCAACAATAATCAATCAAAATGYTATTATATAAGAATATAACCATAAAAAAAAAGCTCCAATCATTGCAACAGATTCAATCATGAAATTCATCATCGGAAATGAATAATCGATCCTCACCCCAATTACTCTTAATCAATCCGCAAAATAAACATAATTAAATAATCAAAGAGTTAAGTAAAATTAATGGATTTGAATGATTAAAGGAAAGCCAAATAAATGTACCCAGCAGATCCGGACTGAATCTATAAACTTCTTTGCATTCTCAGATTCCTCCTCTTCACGCGTCAAGTCATCCAAGTACTCACTGAAATAGCCATATTTGAGTCCCGCGCAATTAGAATCTGGTGGCCATGGGAACTCGGAAACTACCCGCACAAAAACAAAATCTTCAACAATCTATCTCTCTTTCGTTCTAGTTTTTATATGTGTGTTAATGTTATAAATTTTTATTTTTTTAAAAAAATTAAGAATTCAAAACACGAATATCAGAGAGAATCGGCCGTATGGAACCCTAATCCACAATTCCAATGGTTTCTTCATAGTTAATCAACCTGCAAATGTAAAGCAGCAGCTGCTGAAAACTTCGAACTAATTGCTGCTTCAAAAATGGTAAACAGAGTAAAAACCATTCAAGAACGACACAAATGTCATGAAAAACTAGAATAAGTTATCCCGAGAAATGTACTTAGGAAACTACAATAATTCCAAAATGTCCAACCCAAAAAGTAAAAGAGAAATGTCGTCAGTGTTATCATCATGAATCTTCGACATAGTTAAATCTGTTCCTCTCTCAAAATGCGAAAATTGCTCCCCAAATTTTAATAGCATAATTTCAGAGTTTCAATGACCACCAATTGCACGAAGCTAAGGTGCACAATTATCTTTAAAAGAATGCCACACAAAAAACAATCACATTCATTGTTAAAATCTTAAAGAAAAACAAAACAAAACCGAAATCTTAATTTTGCCATTGAAAACCAAAATTAACCTTCTCAAAACTGATTAAACATAACAAAACTGAAATCTTAATAAATTTGATTCTCAAATAAAATGGATTAAACAGACAAATCTATTACTTATCTCTTGCAAATCAATATTGTAGACTGCGCAAATTCAACATCAAATTGCATATATGTAAACAGTTATGAACGAATTCATGAAATCATCAATTATTAAACCTAGAAATTGAAAATCTAAAAAATAATATTTTGGAAAAAAACTACCATCCGATAGTCATCGAATCTCCAAAGAATCTTGAAAATAATAAGCACCTGATATATCGGCTCAATAACATCGGCCGAGTTGACGAAGATTTGAATCAGTGAGTTGAAGGGCGAGCGACGAAATTTTGGTTTGATCTGTCATCCATTGAAACCTATCAAACAATGATTATTAAATCTAATATTGGGAAACAAATCGAACCAAATAATTTTAGAATAAATCAAAAGAAAAAATAATTTACAAACGAAATCGACTACACCGATTGTCAGCTTTAGGTTGATCGGTTTGATCTGCGAGCAACAACCCTAGAACAATAAATCTAACGTGTTAGGTTATTCGATGGAAAAAGAGAGGCGGTAGATAGGTGGTGAGTTGAAGGGCGAGCGACAAAATTTTGGTTTGATCCATCAGCCATTGAAACCTATCAAACAATGATTATTAAGTCTGATTTTGGGAAACAAACTGAACAAAATAATTTTAGAATAAATAAAAAGAAAAAATAATTTATAGACGAAATCGACTACACCGATTGTCAGCTTTAGGTTGATCGGTTTTGATCTGCGAGCAGCAACCCTAGAACAATAAATTTAATGTGTTAGGTTGTTCAATGGAAAAAGAGAGGCGGTAGATAGGTGGCCAAACATGTCTACTTTATGGATGATTACCGCACTTTGCTAAAGAATTTGTTAAAAGTTGATTCATGGTTGATTTATGGACACGTTGATAAATAACTTGTTAAAAGTTGATTCATGGTTGATCACTACACTTTGATAAATAATTTGTTAAAAATTGATTCATTGTTGATTTATGGAAACTTTGATCAGTAATTTGTTAAATGTTAATTTATGGTTGATTTGCGGATGATACACTTTTGAGTGACACGTTAATATTCATCCATCATGGCAAATACAGAGATTTTAAAGTGTTCGGTGTTGATATTACCATAAAAATGCACATTCAATCTGTTCACAAAATCCGTATAAATAAATTAAGAATCAACCATGAACCAAACACGTTTATATATTTTCAAGTATTCGCTTATATATTTTGCCACATGATGCGCTGAGGGTAAGTACACATTTTCTTTTTTCAATGGTAGCTTTATTGTTTATAGCTGTCAATCTTGCTACCGAAGAACCGAAAATCACAGGGAGCATATCTCATTCCTAGAAAATAATACATGTTAATTTTCTAATCAATTCTTATCAACCGATGAGATTAAGAGAAATCAAACAATGCCATCAACAACCTCACAACCAAATGAACACCCTTCAATTAAACAACGTACACATAAACTAGATAATAATTCTTATGAACACAATTTCAATATCAATTTAGGAATGCTCAATAAGATCGGAAATCAATAACCTAAATGGAAATTTAATAAAAAAACACATCGAAAAACAATTAAGGAAACATCAAAAAAGAAACTACAAACATATATATTATATAGGGGTGCATTCACGTGGGAACCAATCTCCGTGTGGGAACCTATAAACCTGCTATATTACATAGGATGTGATGTTATTTTAGAATCAAGTACATGCTAACTGCTGATGGTTGATATCGTTCTGAAAACCCAAAGGAAAAGCCAAGCCAGATTGATTAAGGAAACTCGGAAAACCCACTATGCCGAGCAAGATCCCCCGCCGAGTTGGATAATGTCATCGTCTACGCCCCATCGGCCGATGCCGAATAGGAAGCACCGAGTAGGACCCCCGTCGAGCAGTCGAGAAACTCCTGCACAGGTTGTCGAGTCATGCCTGGCAACCCTGCCGAGCAGAAACTGACGAGCCAGCCGAGAGCTCCCGCGCTGGTTGCCGAGTCACGCCTGGCAACTCCCACCGAGTAGATTCTGCCGAGCTGGATGGCACCATTAGCCAGTCTCCGTCGGCCGACGCAGAGCGCCGATGATGAGAAGAACGTGCTGAGCAAGGTCCCCCGTCGAGCCGGACAATGTCGTCAGCTAGGCCCCGCCAGCCGACGCCGGGCGTCGCGCAGAACAGGAAGCGTCCAACAGGACCCCCGTCGAGCATCCAAGAAACTCCCGCCCAGGTTGCGGAGTCACGCCTAGCAACCCTGCCAAGTACGAACTGACGAGGCAGCTGAGAGCTCCCGCGTTGGCTGACGAGTCACGCCTGGAAACCCACACTGAGCAGATTCTGCCGAGCTTCCGAGGAGGAACTGACGAGCCGACCGAGAGCTCCTACGCTGGCTGCCGAGTCATGCCTTACAACCCCCATCGAGCAGATTCTGCCGAGCTACCAAGATGGATGGCACCGTCGGCCAGTCTCCGTCGACTGATGCAGAGCGCCGACGATGAGCAGAACGTGCGAGTAGGACCCCCCGCCGAGCTAGGCAGCACTGTCGGACAGGCCCCGTCGACAGATGCCAGGCGCCGATGACCAGCAGAACGTGCCAAGCAGGACCCCTCGCCGAGTTAGGCAGCACTATCGGTCAGGCCCCATCGCCAGGCGCCAGGCGCCGACTGATTAACACGATTTTTTCTTGATTTTTATTAGTATTTTAGTTAGTTTTTCTCATTGTTTTCGGTATAAGTTGGATAGATTGAGCACATTTTCATATTTTCTTATCTCCAGCTTATTTTACCTTATTTTAATTATAATTAATTAATTTTATATTTATTTTAGGTCTTTTAAAGTATTTTGATTTGGACGTAGTCAAAAATGGGCCTACGAGTGGAGTTTCAGCGAAAACGGGCCGCGACTTGAAGTATTTAAGCTGACACTGGGTACCAGTCCGACACTGGGTTACCCAGTGTCCGAGTCCTGCCGACACTGGCTGTCGAGAGCTGCCCACGTCGATGCCGAGAGCTGCTTGCGTCGACCGACGCCCTGCCGACACTGGGTTACCCAGTGTCCGCATAGAAAGTCTATGTGAGCGTCGATCTAACATGCGTCGGTCGACGCCCGTCGACGCCAACGCGCCGGAAATGCATTTTTGTAATTTCTTGGGCCCCAAGACATGGAAAAACTATATATACTCTATGTATTTCGGATTTTTAGATACATTATCATATTCCTAGGGCTCTAAGGCCTTTTTGGGGCTGACAACCCCAACAAGTGCCCTTTTATTTCTTTAGTTACTCTTTAAATTTCTTAGTTTTAAATTCTTAGATTTCAAAGTAGCTAGATTAGTTCTTAGATAGTTAGATTAATATTAGTTCGTGGGTTTCGCGCCCAAACGTTGTCAATTCGTCCCGTTTAATTAGTAAGTATTTGTTTTCTACGCTCTTTAATTTAAGTGCATGCTTTTCATTAGTTTAATTAATAATTATTGCTTCCATGACGAATTGTGCTTTTGATTGCTTTGAGATTGAGATGTTGATTGTGTTTATGATCGTAAGCTAGATCTAATGGGTCTATAGCCTAGATTCGTTATGAACCATCAATCGAGTTTTCCCAAGATGTCGTGGAGACGAATCGAAACTCTAGAACCCTAGTTTTCTTAAATCGTTTTAAGGTCTTCTAATTATTCTTCTCTTAATTTAAATAATCTTTAGTTTTAATTAATTAGGTCATAGCTTAAGTAATCTTTAGATTTAATTTATTGCTCTTAGTTTAATTAATCTCTAGTTCTTATAACTTTCAAACAAAACCCATTGTCCGCGTGTTTAGATTAGTTTTATTTTTATTTTCTTATTCGTTAAATCAAACACAAAATAAACTTGCGAACCTAGTCTTCCTCGAGAGATCGACTCGGTTTAACTTATCAACCTACATGCGAACTCGTACTCTTGCGAGCGAGCTTTTGAATAATTGACAAATATTTATAAAGTAGGAACACAAAAGTTCGAATCAGAATCTTGGCGCTGTTGCCGGAGAAAGCTAAATAGGTCGTGAATTTTGTGTTTGCCCTTCGTGATCTCTATTTTTATATATTTCGTTTATATTTAATATTTTATTTGGAGTTTTTCTTTTTATCTGGTACATTTAGTCTTGTACGCTGAGTGTTGTGTATGCAAGGTACATCTCTTAAAGCCTCGATTCAGCGTCCAAAATAAATTTAAGAAGAAAAAAAAAGAAGAGATGTCGAGAAGTCGAGGATATCAATCGGCATTCGAACAATGGTATGACCATCCATTCGATTTTCCTGTTCCTGGACCGGCCATTCCAATAAGCCCTTCGATGAAAGAATACGAAGTAGAAGATTTTTACTACAAGAGATTACCGGAATTTGGTGGGCATCCGAGCGAGGATCCGGTGGAGTTCATCCAAGATTACGAAGACGTCACCCGGACTTTTCCTCTTCTCGGCCTTACAAGAGAGCAAATTAGGAGGCAACACTTTTTTCGGCAACTCAATGGTAGAGCGCGACAATGGTTGGTGCATTTGGAGCCCGATTCCTTGCCAAATTGGGAGGACGTGTAAGAAGAACTCATGTTGAAGTTTTACACTCCTAGATGGAAACAATGATACTCAAGCCAAGACGACGTTCCATATGCCCCACACGTTTATGTTTACGAGTCTTATGCTTCTTATAACCAACTTCCATACTATCCTAGCTGTGTAGATTACGAGCAAGACAATCAATTTTTGGCGCGGCAAGAGGATCAAGAAGCTGAGACAATTTGTCACCGAGGCGACTATGAGCAATTAACGGAAGATGACTTATCTAAGATTGCGGAGAGTTTAGAGATTTCGTGTGCTCGAATAATGGCTTCTTGGGAAGAATTTTCAAACGAGGGGGATGAAGTACCATTTCTTGATGTTGTGGAGCCCCTTTTAGAGGTAGAGATTTTAAGCACAACTACTTGTTTAGAAGAGGATTTGTGTAAGGAGGAGGTAATGGAAAATTTGGATGAATTTGTTCCTCTTGTACTTGATGATGTCGGGTTGGATGATGATGTAAAGATTTTCCCCCTGGAGAATCCGGAGGTTGATTTAGTAATGAATTTGCTTGAGTTTTGCATGAAAGAAGTCGACGTGGTGCTGATTTTGGAGGATGTGATTGTTGAGCCTCACGTCACGCCGTTGGAGATTCCGGTGGATGCTGCGAATTTGAGTTTGCTCGGTTTATTTGGGGATGATGTAGAGGATGAGTCGATTTTAGAAGATAAATTTACTCCTCTTGTGCTGGATGCTTTAGACGTCGAGGACAACGACGAATTTTTAAAACGGGCGGCGGCAATTTTGGGAATAGATTTGAACGACATTGTTGTGGACGGTGTCTGTTTTGATGAAGTGTTGGAGAAGGAATTTATTGAGCCTCTAGTTATGCCACCCGAGCCGTTAATGGATTTTAATTTTGAGATGGTGGACGAATTAATCAAGGAGGATACGAAGGCCGGGTCTATTTTTTAGCCACCCAAAGCTTTCAACAATTTAGAGATGGAGATGGTGGATGATAAAGTAAAGGAAAATAGATTGGCGGATGATAAATTCTTATGTCCGACGGATTTCCTCGTTTATCCAATAGTTGTGGATCACCATGTGTCCGAATTGATTGTTGATATGTTTATGGTGATAGATTATTCACTTTTTCGACCACCGAAGTGAATTGGGGTTTTAGTTCTGCTAATTGCTTACCATGCGCGCCTTGGACAATTACATTGCATATGCTTACTTTTGGAGAATACTAAGGCGTGGCATGATAGTCACCTTTTTTTAGATCCGGAATAGCATCGTTCGTAGAAGGCGTCGAGCTTTCGACGTTAAACAAACGCTTCTTGGGAGGCAACCCAAGTATTTGATTTCTTTTCTTTTTCCTTAGTATTACTTTTCTTTATTTTCTTTTTCTGCTTATTTTTATCTACGTATGAGTTATTTGTTGTGGTGCATTGATGTGTTTGTTGATGTGCAGAAAATCGATAAATTTCGCAGATTCTGGCGCAGTTCCGAGCAGGATGCGCCCTCCCGACGCATGCGCGGTGTGTTCAGTCCACTTCCGTTCATTTTTCGAGTTGAAAATGCCGAGCTAAAGTACTAGACCGACGTCTCCGGATTCGATTGGTGAATAAAATAGTTAAGGGTGGCACTAAGTCGGTGGAAAATAGTTGAGGTCGGCATTGAGGCGGCGGAAATGTGGACATAAGATTTGGTGAACCAATAAGCAAGAGACAGTTGTCCAATTTCAATGGAAAACTATAAATAGTCTCTCCAAGAGAGAGAGAGAAAGATCCCAACTTTTTAGAGAGAGTAACACATAAAGAGTTTAGAGAGAGAAAGACTTGTATCAAGAAATCGAGCACTTGTAAAAGGATCCGGTCAAGGCCGGTCCGACCGAATTTTTGGGAATAAAAGTTGAGCACTTTTTCCTACTTGTGTTTTGTTGGTTTATTACTATTCTCCCTGTAGTTTTTGTGTTGAAAATTCTTAGGCTTCTCTAGTCTAAACACTAACTAAGATAATAGTAAAAAGCAAAGGAACATAAAAATAGCAATGTTAACATATAAATAGCATTTTATATTATTTAAATTAGTATCACATATAATGTAATATAACAGTTTCTAGGTTCCCACCTAAAATTGGTTCTCACGTGATCATAATCTCTCTCTCTCTATATATATATATTGAGTTTCGAAAAAAAGATCATCAAAGGTTTAACAAACACTTGGAAACAAACACAAAATAAACCACGGAAAATCCAAGAATTGAACAGAAACACTCTCCTCGAGATATATATTAGGATTTTTTTTATTTTTTTTTTCCATTGCGATGATGCCTATGGAAATTGAGAGGCTCACTTAATCATTGAAGTTGAGAGGATATCGACAAAAAAGAAAAACAATGGAGAACAAATTATGGAGAGAGATGAATCAGAATGAATAATAATGGAAAAAAAACTAAATTGAGATAATTTACTTGAGAGTATAGGATTTTAATTATATGACTATAAATAAATGAGTAAAAATAATTAAATTACCCTAAATATATATTAGATATCCCAATATTAATACTAACTAGAATTTCGTATTATCAAACTTAATTTTGTTAAAAATAGAATATAAATTATATAACTAGGGAAAATATTAACCAAAGGTAAATTAGAATTTTTTTTCCACAAAGTAGTATAATTGGCATTTTCTCTGCAATTTAAACCAGATTGCAAAAAAAAAGTATTTCACAATTAAATATGACACAAGCCCAAGAAATAACTAAGAATCCCAACACGTGTTGAATCCTCTTGTTGAAGCCTCTCATTTTTACATGATTAATTCTTGTAGTCTAATACACTAATCAAATTTAATTATTTTTAAATATTATTTTTAATTATCTTTCCTATAATATTTCATTCATCTATAATTAATATAATTATTCTCCAATAATATCTTACTCATCTTCTTTATCAAGAAAAGATAATCAACGTAGCAATTCTTTACACACGTTTCTTTTTTACTTTATACATGTTTTTGTTTCTTTTTATTATTAACGTAATCTTTATTTTATTATTGAGTTTAATATGTATTTATATTTAATTAATTGTCATATATCTATCTTACACCATAATTCTTTATTATTTGATTTGTTATTGACTTATATTTATAATTTTAGATGAACCAAATCTGATTACTAAAAAATAAAAAATTGAGCAAATTATTTCCATTTTATGAAATTATTTGAAAAATGAAAGTGCATAAGAATAAACAAAAATTTAACTACAAATCAACCAAACCAAATCTGAGTACCTGATAGGCCTATAAATCAAATATCAACATAAATCGTGCAGATAAAACTTATAACTAAATTACAAATCAACTGTACATAAACCAAAAATGAACATAAATAATCTTACAAGTCAACTATACATAAACCAAATATCAACATAATTAATCTTACAAGTCGAATATAAGTAAATTAAAAATTAACATAAATAATATACGTAAAGCCTATAACTAAATTAATAAGATCACAACATGATTCGAAGACAACGAATCATCGGAGAAAAAAGAATGTTACAAGACTATTATGTGGTGGTTTATAGAATTAGCATTGATCAGAATGGTAAACTTCAATCGGGGAATTTTGGATGCATATTCAGAATTATTATTATTATTATTATTATTATTATTATTATTATTATTATTATTATTATTTTTTTTTTTTTTTTTTTTTGAAGATCTGGTTCTCGTCTTTAATTCTATGAATTTCAGAAGAAAAAACAGATTGCTCAAGACATCTCTTTTCAACTGAGGACCAAAAGCTTTGCTTGCGGAATTTGAATGACGAGGTATGTGAAGCAAGTTAGTGCAACTATGAGTTCCTGCAGCTATGAGTTCTGAGCTAGTGTGTTGCTTTGAAAGCAGCAAGAAGTGAATGGCCAACTTCAAGATCAGTTCGTTCTTTTTTCTCTGATAGATGATCAGAATTTTATATGAGTTCGAATCCTATTGAGAGAGTTTGTAAAAAAAAAGCAAGTGAATAAGGCGCCTAAAGTCATCCAAAGCGACGCTAATGTGTTATTATTATTATTATTATTATTATTTATTTATTTATTTATTTATTTATCTTTTGAAGATCTGGTTCTCGTCTTTAATTCTATGAATATCAGGAAAAAAAAAATTGGAAGGGAAAACAAAATGTATGATGATAGAGACTCTTTGGAAGGGAAAGTAAAATGAACGATGATGATTTGTTTTAAAAAAATCTGATGATAAGAATAAGAAATAAAGAATGATATTCATATCTTAATTAGTGTGAATAAAAATTATATACTTACAAAATATGGGTATTCAAATCTTAACTAGAATAGAATCACGCAACTAAAATACATGGTTATTTTTTGGGTAATATAAAGAAAAAAAAGGTATAGTTATTATAAAATGTTTAATAATGAGAAAAATACTAGCTCACAATAAAATTTGAAAAAATAAAAAGAACTCGTGCCTCATGTCATTTTCTTTTTCAAATTCCCAATTTTTCCATTTCTTTTTCAAAAACACCATATCAAGGCTTGCATATTATTATGCACGAAAGCCCATTAGTTGGCCCAATTTGTTTACTCTAGTCTTTGTACAGAACCTTCTCGATCTCTTTGTCGTCTCTTGGGATTTCTCAATTGTACCCTGGGGCGTCCTCACTGTAAAAGCCTGTGTACGTTAAGCCTTCAACAATACGTCATCATCAGCAACAATGGCTGCATCCACAGTCGCTCTGAAGCGCTTGTCCAGTCTCATCCTCTCCGGTTCTCCCCGTCCGGTGACTCTTCCAGCCGTATCACGCTTCTTCAGCTCCGGTCCTCTCCGTCCGGTGACTCTGCCAGAAGCCTCGCGCTCCTTCAGGCCCGGTTCTCTCYGTCCGGTGAGTTCTCAGTCTCTTCCAGCGGCCTCGCGCTCCTACAGTACGAACGCCGATGATCCTTTCCACGATCCATTCTATGGTACTTTTATTTCTTTAGCCCCTCCCTGTTTATGCATTCTATATATTTTGTKCCTTTTTCTTTTATGTTGTTTTAATTTCTGTTTTCATGTGGGAAACTTGACATAATTATCTAGAGGTCTTCGTATTTGGTATTTTGGTGCCCAGTATTTAGATCTGTCTGTGTTTTATTTCACACTTAACCCTGCTATTAATGGTACACGCTTGGTCGCAGAAGAACAATATGGACTCATTTGTTCACCAGTTTGTGTAGTTTGCTATTTGCACCTGTAAACTGGAAATGGGCTGCATTAAGCCTTCACAAAAGAAATTTCATACTTAAAATCTGTAGTTCACGGGTAATTATGAATTTATTTATCGTCTGCAGATMTGTTTGAATCTATTTTGCATCTGTATACACAATTTTTGTTATTGTGATGTTTATCTTTTCCCTTCACTTTTGTGATGTGGGTGTGTTTTGCTGAAATGTGGGTGTATATATGCAGCCGTGTGCGGGACGAGCGAATCACAAAGCTTTCCCCCTCTTCACCACGAATATATGGTAGAGAATCTGAGAGATGGTTTCCATATCTGTATGTACATGGTCGGAGTGGGCAAGGGGAATGTCAAGGTGCGGATGGAGGGCGGCGAGTTCATTGCCGAAGGAATCAAGGAGAAGGACTATGAGCACGAAGACGGCACCAAAACTCTGTTCAGGTACAGGATGTTGGGTCCACCTAACGAAGTCTTCGATCTCGATGCGATTAAGGCTGAGATTAAGAATGGGATGCTAAGAGTGTTTTTTCCCAGAAGAAACCAGACTGAGTTTGTTCCTAGAGAGTGCTTTCGGAGTGAGATGGTTGTTTAGATGGGGTTTTTAGTAAGTAATTAGTAGTAGTAATATATTTTAACTAGTTGGTGGAATAATATTGGTGTTCTAGACGTCGACTGTTATTTAACTTATTTGATGGATACTATTTTCGGAATGTATTGTGTTTGCCAATTTGTTTGCTACACAAATTCCTATCTGATAGTCATTTTGATCCTGTTTTGTTCAAATTCATGTCATCTCTTAACTATGAGAAGATGCTGGTGGCATATAGAGGCTAGTGCCCCATATGGCTTAACTTGAAATCTTTTTCCTTAGGCGTCCACACGATGATGCCGGATTTGTTTTGTTCAAGTAGCCTCGAGTTAAATCGCAGATGGAACCATATACGATAATATATTAGAAGTGATTTCCAGGTTATTTTAACGTCCTAGTAATAAAATTGCTGGCTTGCTCGCCATATATGTCAACCCACTCATTATTTTTATAACCTTGCCGCGGTCTTGTAAGTGCAGTCATCTCGTTTATGTATACTTACTATCGTATAGCATGTGTAATCCATTTGCCCAATCTTTTGGAAACTGGTAAAATCGACTTTTCTTAACATCTAGTGCATACCAATGCACCCTCACAGAAGTTCTAATAATATATTATTGGAACTTGTCCAGAATTATATGTTGATTGACATATTATCAATAATTATATTTTGCTCCCCCCTTCTCGCTTGTGTATCAGCTGAGAGCATTGAGAATTCAAAAGAATTGAATTGATTTGAAAACGGACACTTAGCTTAGAGAATTCAAAAGAATGGATTTGACTTGTGGTGATGATGTAAGAAAGTTAAGGGTGTTGGGAATCAAGGAGATCCCTACAGCGATGGATTGGAGGGGTCCGAAAGTGAATCCCAATAGCGAACATCAAAAACTCAAAAAAAAAAAAGAAGCAAAATATGCAATGAATGTTTTAGGCAAGTGATTCAATAAGATAGAGATACAAGGTGTCAAGCAAAACTCTTCACCGTAACTGTTAGAATGATCACTGCAGCCGCGTTGCCGAAAAAAGAGATGTTAGTTAATATTAAGGCCATGAATACCAGTGAATTATTCAGAAAGGCCGTGAAGAAATGTCCCATCGCAGTGCAGTTTTATGGAGAATTGTTAAAGCAATTGTGTGCATACGTATCTATAATTTTAAAGTGGGCTCTATTTGATAAGAACACTTCAAAATGTTTTGAAATAATCAATCTCACGAGCACTTTATTTTATCCTTATGTAATATAAAATAGAAAAAGTAAAACCTAAAGAAAAAGAAAAGAAGGTTGTTTCATATGAACGAGAAGAAAGTACATCCGAAGAAGAGGAAGGAAAAAAAAAAGCGACGAAGAAGAAAAATTAAAAAAAAAGAAGAAAAAAACTTGTTAAAAAAACAATAAGGAGAGCATCTATGCATCAGGTCAACAATTTGTTCGATTCAATTAAATAGGTTCTCCAATTTGGTTTGAACATTAAGCCCGATTTGTTCGGGGTCAACGATTTGTTCGATTCAATTAAATAGGTTCTCCAATTTGTTTTGAACATTAAGTGTGTGTGATATTTGTTGGAATTTTTTTTTTTTTAAATTTTGTCAGCGTTAGAATCTTGTTTCACTCATCAAAGTCATATGTTCAAGATTTTTTTTAAATATTTTACGTGTGTTAATAAAAAAAATTCAAAAATATTATGTATGTTCATTAAAAAAAAATATCGAACACAATGACATGTTTTGAAAATAATGCGTTCGTTTTTTTTTTTCCGAACACGTTCTGTTTTATGTTTGAACCGTTTGAAAAAATCACTTTTTTTAATATTTAATTTTGTATTTGATAATGTTATTTTAATAATCATAATTTATCCAAAATATTACGAGGTCAACATATATGGGTCACGTCCGCGACCAAAACAATTTTCAATTGCTTGATTTTATAAATGTGATAATTACTTTCGAACAAGTGTAAAAAATCCTAGTTTATCTACTGTAACCATAATCACAGTATACAAGTGTTAGATACAAAGATGATTAAATTATGCACTACACACCAAAATTAAATCCATGATGCAATTAGTGAAAATATGAGATCTTTAATTATAATATCACTAATATGAGAAAAAGCAATTTAAATATGACCGTCTCATACCGTCGATGTTGATCATATATATTTAATTTGAATTTCACTAAACAAATTTTGATGTTGAGATGGAAAATCTAATGAAATCACAAAATGATTGTGTATAGATAAATCTTAAACCCATGTTTATTTCAATCTAGTTCTTGATTTGCTATAGGTTTGGCATATGACATTCTCATTTTACATTCACGTTTGATCAATAATTCACAGATATTGAAATCCCGTTTTTTTCTCACGGGAAATAGAAAGACAATCATTTCATCTCTTAATTATTATGAAATTGAGTAAGAAATCTAATTTATAACCAGGTTATAAATTAATTACTATGCAAGTGAAATAATGGTAAATAGGAAAAAAGATGTTTGCAGTTAATTACCCAACTTCAATTATGGAGTAGTTTATGGATGATTAATAGAAATCCAACACGCAGCGTATTAAGGCCTATTGTGTAAATAATTCAGCCCAAGCCATTTTCTTGAGAAAGCCATCACATTAAAGAAATCCTCATTTTACCTTTGGAATAGAATTCTTCCACTTGAAGACATTTACAATATCCTTTTTAGTTCGTAATATTCTTTTATTCCATATTAACGTGATTTCCTTTGTGCGCATATTTAAATTTAATACATCCACGATTTTAGGAGCTAATAGGAATTATTTATGGATTGGACGGTTATTGCCCCATATCTAATTACAATTTTAATCTTATTTCTTAATTAGTTTCTCCCCAATTCTTCGTCACCTTCTTCAAATTATCGTAAAAAACAAAAACAAATATTGTCTCTTTTGAACTCAAAATTGAAAAACTGGCATCCTTTCACTTCAAGAATGAAACTTGTCATTCCTTTTAATTGAAGCATAATTACTTTCTCAGCTCAAGCATTTTTTCTTCAATTGCTTTGAAATTGAAGTTGATCTTGAGTTTATTTGTTCAAATGTCATGTAATTTGTACGTGCATTTTGTATTACCTGCATTAGCAAAACACGTAAAAAAATATCTTCAGATCTAACCGAAATCATCTAGTAAGAAACAAGCTAAGACAAAAAAAAAAATGAAAGAAAAACTAGTAATAAACGCTAAATCAACTATCAATAAAAGTTAAGATCCTATCAAATTATTATTATATCACATTAAAATTTACCAAAATATCAACATCAACTCATCCCTATAATCATATTTTTCCAACACTTAACACGCGCCAATAATGAACTCAATGGTCAACTCATCCAATTCAAGATGTCACAGTAGCTCGTGCGTATAATCAACTCTCAATAAACTTATGTTAACAATAAATATGAAAGTTCAACAGAAGCTTAATCTATTTATTTATTTTCTTTAATATATTATAATTAAAATCAAGGATTATGACAATATATGGTCTTTGTTGATGTTAAACAAAAATACTTATTTCTAAAAAAGAATAAACAATTTTCCAAGATTAGGTCACAGTAAACCCATCCCATGCGTATTTATTTCATGCTAAAGGTGATAGGGGAAATAATAATGTAAATATTGATAAATGGGCCTTTAAGCCCATTTTCTTCTCAGGTCTGATACCCCAAACCCGTGTCATCAGATTAATCGCTTTAACGGATCCCCTCTTCCTTTCCTTCTCACTGTAAAAACTTCAGTCAAAATTAGGTTTTGCTTCAATTTATTCACTCTTTCTACAGAACCTTCTCGATCCTTTTCTCGTCTTCTCAATTTCACCCCAAGGCGTCCTCACAAAAAAGGCCCGCGCAACAATGGCCACATCCTCACTCGCTCTGAAGCACTTTTCCAGTCTCTTACTCGCCGGTTATCCCCGTTTGGTGCGTCCGGTGACTCTGCCAGCCCCGTCACGCTTCTTCAGCTCCGGTACTCTCCGTCCGGTGCATCGAGTGACTTTGCTAGCCGCCTTGCGCCTCTTCAGCTCCGGTTATCTCCGTCCGGTGACTCAGCCAGCCGCCTCGCGCTGCTTCAGTTCGGACGCCGAAGCTTCATATTGTGATCGATTCTATGGTAATTTTGTTTCCTTAGTTTCTATCCTCCTTTTCTGTTGGTTTATTCTCTGTTTCATGATGTGGAAACTTGCTATATTTTCTAGAGGGCTTCGTATTTGATGCCTTGTTTCTAGATCTGTCTGTGTATTTCACGCTTATTTTGCTATTAATGGTACACACGTGCTTGCGGAGAACAATATCAATATGAGCACATTTGTTCACCAATGTGTGTTTGGTTTTGCTATTTGCACCTCTAAACTGGAAATGATCTGCATTAACTTCTTGGTAAGCCTTCAAATAAGAAATTTCATTCCTAAAAACGATATATTATCTTGTGATGTTCTTATTTTCCTCATTTTGGTTTGGTTTGGTGAAATGTGTTTTTGCATATGCAGCCGAGTGCGAACCACAACCAGAGAACCGACCTCCTTTCGTTCACTTTGAATTTAAGGTAGAGAATTATGGAGATGGTTTACATCTACGATTGTATATGGCCGGCGTGGGAAAGGAGAATGTGAAGCTGTGGATTGAGGGTGAAGAGCTCATTGCTGAAGGGATCAGGGATAAGAACTTCGAGCATCAAGACGACACGAACACTGTGATGAGGTACAAGATGCTCGCCCCGCCTAATGAGGCCTTCAATCTTGATGCGATTAAGGCCGAGATCAATAACGGGATGCTAAAAGTGTTTGTTCCCAGAATAAACCAGGCAGAGTTTTTTCCTAGAGAGGGCTCAGGACCGGACCGCAGGAAAAAATTCTACATGTTTGGGTGACAACAGTGTTTGTTGTGCATTAAGTGGTGGTGGGTGGTTGTATGTAGTAGTAATATTAACCAGTTGGTGGAATAATATTGGTGACCTAAATGTTTACTGTTAAGACTTATCAAATGTGATTTAACTTATTTGGATGGATATTATTTTGGAGTGTAATGTATTTTTCAATTTTTTTGCTATTATGTCTACAACAAATTCCTCAGGTAGGTGGTGGTCAATTTGATCCTCGATCTCTAATTCATGTCATCTCTTAAGCCCCAAATAGCTCAACTAGAAAGCTCTTTTCTTAATATTAAATATTAGAAGCGATTTCTGAAAGGTTGTTCAAAGTTCTGCTATTAAGATTGTTGAAAAAATTATCAGAAAAGAGCTTTATTATTATTAATCATCTCGTGTATATACACTTGATATATATACTGTGTCCCATCCAAGTGCGCAATAATGAGACCACAAGAGTCAAAATCTCACACTAGTCCCATTCTTGAAATATATGTTGCTTGACATATTATCAATAATAACTGTAATTTTCTTTTGCTAAGAAAAATTATTATTGTTATTATTATTATTATTATTATTATTATTATTATTATTTGCAATTGAGAGCGTAGAGAATTCAAAAGAATTGTCCTTGAATTGATTTGAATTTGGGACGGACAGGTAGCAGCAAATGTACAGAAAAGCGGGACGAAATATCTATAATTTTATTTATTTATTTTTTTTAAAACAAAGACTTCATTAAGTTAGAACTGCGGGACGAAATATCTATAACTTTATTTATTTATTTTTTTAAAACAAAAACTTCAATAAGTTAGAACAGCGGGACGAAATATCTATAATTTTATTTATTTATTTTTTTAAAACAAAAACTTCATTAAGTTAGGAACCCATATGCCCTTTCTCATATTTTTTTTTTCACACGATGCCACCATACTAAAGCTCCTCCAGTATTTCCTATTCTTAAGCCCTTGCCAACGTGTACGACCATCGTTTTCAAGGTTACCTCTCAGTCCTTCTTCTCTCTGTTAATTTTTATAGTAAATCCTCAAAGGAATAATCATCAATAAACATATCGATTGCTATTTCGTTTATCTTGCTCAGAAGGATCGAAGAGCTACAATTATGATCATACCACTGATTTGAACTTGGACCTATTATGAACATAGAAGGTATATCTATCAATAGACGTCTTAATCAAATACAACATTATAGAAATCAAGTACTATATAATCTCAATATTAAAATTAATCTTATATAATAGTAGATGTTTTAAAAATCCGCCCCTTCATTTATTTTTTGTTTTTTTTGCTTATTGCGTAACTTGTGTAATGAATTGGGAAAAATTACTACAGTAAAACTTAAGATTATAATTCCAGCACTTTACCAAACACATGAACTTATTTAGGCTTATTCCCCTATTTGTATTGTGAACCACGCAGGCCGGCCCTGACTTTTGGGGGGTTATAAGCGAAATTATAATTGGGGGCTCAATTTGAGTTTAATTAAAAAGAAATCAACATTTTCGTAAATAATTTTGGAAATTATCTTTAACTCAAACATCAATATTCTCGTATTTTTTGAAGCAAAAGTGTGACTCGTCACATCTCTTTAAAAAGAATGATTGGAGCATATAACAAATGATAAGATTATTTAACTGTTTATACATCTAAATAAAAAAAGCACATAATATAGTCTTATTAATGTTACCTACTTATTTCCATTATTTATGAACATCGAAGTTGATTAGAATGATTTAAAAGTATAATTTACAAAAAAAAAAAAATTGAAAAAATAAGATGAAAAATGTTCTGAAAGTGAAATAAAAAACCTGAATAATCATTTTTAAAATATGAAGTGGCAATATAAATAATCAGGGTTTCAACATTCATAGAAGAAAATGGAAAAAAAATAAAATTTCACATTTTAATATTTTGAATCATCATTATATATATATATATATATATATATATATATATATATATATATATATATATAATTTTATTTTTGAATTTGTTGGGAGCCCTAGGCACAGGCCCACTGTGCCTATACTCAGGGCCGGCCCTGGAACCACGCTCTGTTTATTTATCATTTTATCGAGTGTTATCTGTTAATGTATAGGTTGTCATACATGAGAATGTCCATTTCATTTAGTTTCATTTCATTTGAACAATGTTTTCGTATGTTCAAATTTTTTACAAAAAAAGTAACAACTGTGTATAGGTATTCTATTGAAGACACTAATGAAGCGGGTAGGGTATGGATACCGTAATATTCATCTAATAAGTTGTCTGCTTCTAAAATTTGTTTCCATCTACGTATCTAACTTACCTTTGTATATTTAAAAAGAAAAAAACATACACAGGGATACACAAATACGGACTGTCTGTTTAAAGAAAGTTCATTAGATTATTTATTATGTGGTTGTTTTCTTTATTCTGCCGATCAGATTGGGGATTTCAAAAAATAAATAAATGATTGAAGAGTGTGGTTTTTGAAAGTGTAAATGTCCTAAAGACAATCAAATTTAAAGATATTATATTTGATCACAATTATTATGTATATCGTTATATATATGACATTGCATTTATTGAATTATTGTTTTGATTGTTTGCAATTATTCGTATAAATGTTCCCGTAGAGTTAATGTTGTCATTGATATGGTGAGATGTCGGTGATAAAACATTACTATTAAAATAGCCCCAACTAATGATTATCAAGATTGGGATATTGAAATATAATATGTCGGCATGTGCTCTGCATCACATTCTTAGAGAATGCAGTTAGTCTCATAACCGCGAATAATGATTATTCGTGATGGACACATTGATAATTTAGAGAGTATTGGTAAACCCGACTAATAAGTTATTTATTGTATGTTTATAAACTTATCAGTGTATAAAGCGTGTGATGATCCTTTGACTTGAGGTCAATACGCACCTTATTTACTGAGTGTTGTTGTGTTGTTAAATTAGATTTATTCTATTTAACGGTGCAGCGAAAATTCGTTGTAACGAATTGTATAGGCTCGATCTACGTGTCGAGTAGATAATCATAGCATTTTGAATTTCTCAAATTCAATTATTGGTGAGTGAGAAATAATGATTTGAAGTTAAACGGTTGCTTAAGTGCATTATTGTTTATCCCACATTGATTGTTAATCAATGTGGAAAGGAGTTTAAAAATGATTACTTTTTCATTAGTGGACATCAAGTGGGCCAGCAGGTGTTGTGGACTTTGTGTGAACAAAGCTTACGCGGGCTCTTGGACTTGGGTTCGCCCGTCCGCCTTGGGCTTGGGTTCGGGCCTGGGCCTTTGGACTTGGGTCTTGGGCAATTGGTTCGAATTGGCTGGTCCGATTGAGGTGGCCGTATGGGGGTCCTGGTTCAACTCAGGTTACCTTTTTTAGTTAAGTGCATTTTGAACGTACACGCTCCTGAGAAGTCATTTGGACTCTTGACCTGGTCGTATGGGGGTCCTGGTTCAACTCAGGTTACCTTTTTTAGTTAAGTGCGTTTTGAACGTACACGTTCCTGAGAAGTCATTTGGACTCTTGACCGTTACGAAAACGGCAGCACACTCCTAACCGCCTGACCGTTCAGGTACGTTTCCAAAACAGTTCAACTCAGGTTACCTTTTTTAGTTAAGTGCGTTTTGAACGTACACGCTCCTGAGAAGTCATTTGGACTCTTGACCGTTACGAAAACGGCAGCACACTCCTAACCGCCTGACCGTTCAGGTACGTTTCCAAAACATACAAAACGTCATGCATTGCATGTGCACGCTGTACCTGTCCAGGTTCATGTTGCCAGTTTGAATGTCTTAATGATGCCTTTAAAGAAGTCATTAAACTGGCTGCTGGGTGTGAGGCTCCTGCTTCTTTCACACCTAAAAATATACGAACACCTGAAGTCTCAGCATACACATATCATTCCAGCTTCTACACTATTTCATTTCCTTTTTCGTAACTCAGTCCATATTCATTCAGTTCGCCGGAGCTATGGTTTCTAACGGTGCTGTTAAAGTAGAGACGAAAGTCGTTTTATCTTTGGGGACGAATTGCCAAAATCGAAGGGCACTACCGGGGCAATTTCGTCTTGCGAATAGAATTCTACTCGACTAGTTGATATCCAGTTTTATGTATAATTGTCTTGTAAGATTACTTATATTCATATTTTGTTTGTGTACAGTTTACACGATTTTATGTTGTTATTGAATTTATAAGCATGTCAGGTTCTCAGATTTTATTTGGTTGATCTTTAGTTAATTTTATGTTTATTCTTGTGCACTTTTATTTTTCAAATAATTTCATAAAATGGTTGTTGTTTGGTTGATTTTGTATTTCTTAGTAATTGATTTTGGTTCGTTTAAAGTTATAAATATAAATCAATAACAAATCAAATAATAAAAAATCATGGTATAAGATAGATATATGAGAATAAATTAAATATAAGTAAATAATTATTCTAAGAATAAAATAAAAATATGTAACGAACATATTTACTGTTACGGTAATAATTAATTCTCAATTAGTAAGATGAGTAAGATTTATAATAGAGTAATCAGGTATGATATCTAAGGATAATTAAATAAAATAAATATTATGATAGAATATTTATTCATTCAGGTTTTAAATCAGAAAAAATAAAAAATAAATTAAATGCGAAATAAAAAATAAATAATTATGTTTTCGTAAATAATTACATTTTCGTAATAAAAAATAAATAATTATGTTTTCATAATAAATGAGAAATAAATAATTAAGATGATAATATATTTTAGTCATAATTATGTTTAATTTAGAAAAATTATATTAGTCTTATTTTTGATTAGTCTGTCAGACTGTTGAATATTAATGACACAATAAATGAAAGTGCAATGTATATATATTTTTTTCTGCTTAACCTTGAAAGCTACATACTGGTCAGTCACATTGGCAAGGTGACCCACACATGAAATATGTTTCTCCACCTCAACTAGTGAAGCCATCCGAATAGACAAGAAGATAAATCAACAAATAATCAGCTAAACAATACAGATCTGGTTAAATAGGCATATATTAAGATACGGAGAAATATAATTACAAACATTAAGCACTTAACTGGTAGACAAACAAGATAACAAAGCATAACAAAGGAAATCATACTTGAATTCAAAAAGGGTTGTTTATGAATTGTAAGATCAGAACCATAGCTTCATAGTATGCATGCTCTCTCAAAACAGCACAATCGGATAGACATGACATGCATATAAGGTCAAACCTAATAATGAAATCCAATGAACCTTACAAACAGGACTATGTTCCCTGAACCCAATTTGCCAAACTTTCCCTGTAGATTATACATGCCTTTTACAGTCATTAAAAAATAACGATTAATAAGAAGCAAGCATCAAGCCAACATATTTATCAATTAATACACTTACATTTGAAATTTAGTTCATGAGCTCAATCTCCACTAGTTGAGTACACATAGTACCCGAGACATGAAATTGTATGCAAAAGAAAGTCAGCTAATGCATACCTATTACTAGATATATATGCAAAACATAAACACCATCATTCCTTTTTTTTATCCCTCATCCTAGAAACTCTTTGTACAATCCTAACATTAAATTTTCTCCTAAAATATCTCCCCCTTCAATCAACGTAACATTACGCATGGGATGGGTTACTGCGACCTAATCTTGGGAAATTGTTTTTTCTTTTTTGGAAATAAGTATATTTGTTTAACATCAACGAAGACCATATATTGTCAGACAATCCTTGATTTTGATTATAATATATTAAAGAAAATAAATAAATAAATAAATAGATAGATTAAGCTTCTGTTGAACTTTCATATTTATTGTTAACATAAGTTTATTGAGAGTTGATTATACGCATGAGCTACTGTGGCATCTTGAATTGGATGAGTTGACCATTGAGTTCATTATGTGCGCGCATTAAATATTGATAAATGGGCCAATTTTCTTCTCCGGCTGATAACCCAAACCCGTGTCATCAAATTAATCTCTTTAAATCGGATCCCCTCTTCCTTTTCTTCTCACTGTAAAAACTTCAGTCAAAATTAGGTTTTGCTTCAATTTATTCACTCTTTCTACAGAACCTTCTCGACCCTTTTCTCGTCTCTTAGATTTCTCAATTTCACCCCAGGGTGTCCTCACAAAAAAGGCCCGCGCAACAATGGCCGCATCCTCACTCGCTCTGAAGCACTTTTCCAGTCTCTTACTCGCCGGTTATCCCCGTTTGGTGCGTCCGGTGACTCTGCCAGCCCCGTCACGCTTCTTCAGCTCCGGTACTCTCCGTTCGGTGCATCGAGTGACTTTGCCAGCCGCCTTGCGCCTCTTCAGCTCCGGTTATCTCCGTCCGGTGACTCAGCCAGCCGCCTCGCGTTGCTTCAGTTCAGACGCCGAAGCTTCATTTCGTGATCGGTTATATGGTAATTTTGTTTCCTTAGTTTCTATTCTCCTTTTCTGTTGTTTTATTCTCTGTTTCATGATGTGGAAACTTGCTATATTTTCTAGAGGGCTTCGTATTTGATGGCCTTGTGTCTAGATCTGTCTGTGTTTTATTTCACGTTTATTTTGCTATTAATGGTACACACGTGCTTGCGGAGAACAATATCAATATGAGCTCATTTGTTCACCAGTGTGTGTTTGATTTTGCTATTTGCACCTCTGAACTGGAAATGAGCTGCATTAACTTCTTGATATGCCTTCAAATAAGAAATTTCATTCTTACACACGATATATTATCTTGTGATGTTCTTATTTTCCTCCTTTGGGTTTGGTTTGGTTTGTGTGTGTTGGTGAAATGTGTTTTTGCATATGCAGCCGAGTGCGAACCACAACCACCGAACCTACCTTCGTTCACCATGAATTTAAGGTAGAGAATTCTGGAGATGGTTTACATTGTATATGGCCAGAGTGGGCAAGGGGAATGTGAAGCTGTAGATTGAGGGTGAAGAGCTCATTGCTGGAGGGATCAGGGATAAGAACGCATCAAGACGACACGAACACTGTGATGAGGAACAAGATGCTCGCCCCGCCTAATGAGGCCTTCAATCTTGATGCAATTATGGCCGAGATCAATAACGGGATGCTAAAAGTGTTTGTTCCCAGAATAAACCAGGGAGAGTTTGTTCCTACAGGAAAAAATATTACATCTTTGGGTGACAACAGTGTTTTGTGTTGTGCATTGAGTGGTGGTGTGGGTGGTTGTAACTTGTAAGTAGTAGTAATATTAACCAGTTGGTGGAATAATATTGGTGACCTAGATGTGGACTTATCAAATGTTGTTTAACTTATTTGAATGGATATTATTTTGGAGTGTAATGTGTTTCTTTTTTTTTTTTTTGCTATTATGTCTACAACAAATTCCTATCAGGTAGGTGGTAGTCAATTTGATCCTCTTTTGCTCTAATTCACGTGTCTCGTAAGCCCCAAATGGCTCAACTAGAAAGCTTTTTTCTTGATTTCTGAAAGGTTGTTCAAAATTCTGCTAAAAGAATGTCGAAAAAATTATCAGAAGGAACCATGAGACCACAAGAGTCCTAATCTCACGAGACCCATTCTTGAAATATATGTTGTTGACATATTATCAATAATTATATTTTTCTTTTGGTAAGAAAATATATTATTATTATTATTATTATTATTATTATTATTATTATTATTATTTTGGCAATTGAGAGCGTAGAAAATTCAAAAGAATTGTCCTTGAATTGATTTGAATTTGGAAACGGACAGGTAGCTGCAAATGTACAGAAAAGCGGGACGAAATATCTATAATTTTATTTATTTACTTTTTTAAAACAAAAACTTCATTAAGTTAGAAGACTAGACTAGACGTTAGGAATTTTGCCCGATTGACCCTTCTGCCCCTTCTCATATTTTCACACGATGCCACAATACGGAAGCTCCTCTAGTATTTAAGCCCTTGCCGACGTGTACGACTATATATCGTTTTCAAGGTAACCTCTCGATCCTTTTTCTCTCTGTTAATTTTTATAGTAAATCCTCAGAGGAATAAATCATCAATAAACATATCGATTGCTATTTCGTTTATCATGCTCAGAATGATCGAAGCGCTACAATTATGAACACTATTAAAAAAAAATGTTTTATGCCCCAATTTTTAATCCACTGTCACATTGAGCATTTAGGGCTTGGTTTTTTCTGTTCATTTACGATGGTCGAAACCCCTTGCTAACTGTGTTTCTGTAATTTTTCTTTTTTTGCGAACAAATATATGTGCAGGAAAGCTATTCTTATCTAACCTTAACTTTTTTCTTTTTCTGCTTTTTTTTTTCTTTCCCTGATATCTATCTGCAGTAATAGCATAACTGCACATTTGGGTTGTTCCGTTCACCTTGTTCGTTTTCCTGCATCTAGGTAAGTTTGGGGGTAAAAGTAATGGCCATTTATTTTTTGTTTTTTGCTTATTGCGTGACTTAGTGTGCTGTAATGAATTGGGCAAAATTACCACTGTAAAACTCAAGGTTATAATTCCAGCATTTTACCAAACACATGAACTTATTTAGGCTTATTCCCCTATTTTGTATTGTGAACCACGCTCTGTTGATTTTATCATTTTATCGAGTGTTCTCTGCTAATATATAGGTTGTCATACATGAGAATGTCCATTTTATTTAGTTTCATTTCATTTGAACAATGTTTTTGTATGTTCAATTTTCTTACAAAAAAAGTGAGCAACTGTGTATAGGTATTCTGTTGAAGACATTAATGGAGCGGGTAGGGTATGGATACCGTAATATTCATCTAATAAGTTGTCTGCTTCTAAAATTTGTTTCCATCTGCATATCTATATATATATATATATATATATAAAATAAAAAATAAAACATACACAGGGATACAGAAATAGGGGCTGTCTTTTTAAAGAAAGTTCATAAGATTATTTATTCTGTGGTTGTTTTCTTTATTCTGTCGATCAGATTGGGGATTTCAAAAAAGAATAAATGGTTGAAGAGTGTGGTTTTGGTATAATTTCCCCTTTGATATCTATGTTTAATTTTTCATGATGGCCTTTGTCTCCTGTAATTTATTGGTTGGAAAACTTGTCTAAACTGTATTGTCCTAGGGTTTTTCACTCATAGATAAACCTATTTCCCCCATGTACTCGACTGCAAAGCATGGTTTTGTTTGTTCCGGAAAAAACGTTGATGTGCTTTGTAAAATTGAACTGTGACGTGTACCTATGGTAGATGGGATGGCTAGCATAAATATATTTCGTTCATTTTCTTGTTTTTGTTTGTTGAAAAAGCACCTTAAATCTATGTGGAGGTGGCCTAATAATTTAAAAGCAACAAGCTTTCAGCATAATATGTTACATTCTTTTTCTGTCTTCAACAACCTTTCCTCATAATACGTCATCACCAGCAACAATGGTTGCATCTGCACTCGCTCTGAAGCGCCTCGTTTCGCTCACTCTCCTATCTGGTTCTCGCCGTCCGGTGATTCTGTCAGTCGCCTCACGCTTCTTCAGAACGAGGGCCCATGATCCGTTCTATGGTAGTTTTGTTTCCTTAGCTTCTTAATGTTTGTGTTCTATATATATATATATATTTTTTTGGTTGTTCTGCTCTCTGTTTTTTGTGGGAAACCTGACATAGTTTCTAAAGGTCTTCGTATTTGGTGGTGTCTAGATCGGTCTCTGTTTTATTTCACATTTATTCTGCTATTAATGGACATACTGAGCTCATTTGTTCACTAGTGTGTGTGTGTCTTTGGTTTTGCTATTTGTACCTGTGATTTGGAAATGAGCTGCAATGACTTCTTTTTAAGCCTTCAAAATGTGTAAGTGTGTATGTGAGTGTTTTGATGACATTTGCATAATACATATGCAGACGTGTATGGCGCAACAAAAACCAGTCACTCAAAGAAACAAGTTTCGAGCTCCGAGCAGCCTGCTGATTACGCCGAAATGTCCCGCTACATGAAGCTCAAGCATACTGATGATGCCCTCCATCTGCGATTCTTCATGCCGGGAGTGGCCAAGGAGGATGCGAAGGTGTATCTTGATAAGAGCGAGCTGGTTGCGGAGGGCGTGAAGGAGAAGGATTTTGAGGACGATAAAGATGACTATATGCTGAGATTCAGGATCCATTTGCCTATGCACCACGTCAAGGCTAATGCGATCACGACGGAGATGAAGAACGGGGCGCTCAAAGTGTGTGTCCCCTTGATCAATGCTCAATTGTTGCAACCATGCTTTTAAGACTTTTCAGTAAATGAATGTGTTTAGTTCTGCATAGTAAATACGTGTTACCCGTTGGTAGTCTGACGATGCAAATGCTAAGCGACCTTTGATATTTAAAGGCAAATATGAGTAGTGAACTGAGAAAGGTTGAACTCCTAAAATGGTTAGTTGTGTCAAGATATAAATTTAGTAAGTGCATTAACATCATATCAGAATTTCTATATTCTTGATCACTTGCACAAAAAATTATATACAGATGCTTTTGTGTAAAATTTGAAGGTCTATGGTTTTAAAAATAAGTATGTTGTTAACAAAGTATCATAACACTGATTAACAATATCGATCAGAGTAAAATAATAATATGCAGCGGAAAATAAATTTAAAAACACGGTTTAAACAAATTCAGTTCACAAGTAAAAGTACTTGTGAACTTGGGTGTACAAACCCTAAAATTATATTACTTTTTTGTTTTTTCGATCAATACAAAAATATTAAGTAATATATGAAAACTAAAATATCAAAACAATGATACTAAATACTTGTCGATTGGGTTGATCAAACTCTTCTCCGTTGGTCACGCAACTTCAAATAACTTGTCAATATCGAACAATGGCTTCAAATAGTTCTTCGTGTTCTTCACTTGCCGTACGTCTCGTCCTTTGCGTCGTGCGTTTTTCAATATCCCGTGCGTAAAAAGAACGTGTGTAGTTTTAGGATTCTTTTGTCTTAAATAGACAATCTTAGAATTCTAAACTAGGTAAACAAATCTTAAACATAATTTAGGAAACTAATAAAGTCTTAAACATAAACTAGGAAACACAATATATTCCAAAATCTAGTTTCCTAACTTATTTTGTGCCCAAGAAAGGCAAATAACAAAATATGAATTATTGCCAAGAATAAATTCCTCAACAATCTCCCCATTTTGCCTTTTTGGACAAAACACTACGACGCAAACAAAAATTAAAATAAAAATACTAACTCCCCCGAAGTTAAAAAACTCTCCCTAAACAAAACACCCAATGTTGCTAAAAATCAAACCAACATTACATACTAACATTATTCAAAAACTTAACAAAACAAACCAACAAGGAACTTATTGACCTCGAACCCTCTTCGAACGACGAGGGGATTTCGAAGTTCCTTCACCACTCTCTTTCCTCTTCCTCTTCTGCATTTTCATCATTCTCCTCAAAGCCTTATTGCGAGCGCGAATTCGCTTCCTTCGCTTTTCTTGAGCAAGGCTCGCCAAGGTTTCGACAGCAACAACATCAGCAACATCTTCAGCAGTGTATTTACAAACAACATCAGCAACATCTTCAGCAGCTTCTTCTTCAGCAACATCATCATCAACCTCTCCCCCTTTTTGACCAGAAAGCGAAAGGGCCTTCAAGAGAGAGCTACGAAGAGCCTTCAGTTGAGTCATCTGCAAATCAATGGAAGCCACATGGGCACGAAGGACCTGTGCAGAAATGTGAACCATGTTGGGATCACCCCTCCCAATATCACTGGCAACATCAGCTGGAAGCGGCGCCTGCCAAGGCAGATCAATGACTCTGGCACCAGTAACATGCTGACCTCTCAAAGCAAACCAATCAGCCTCACCTGTGAGCACATCAACAGGACGAAGCGTCAACCCTTGGTGCTTGAGCAAGCTGAAAATCAAAGATGGAACACAACGAGGCCGCAGACTTTGTGGTGGCAAACTTAGCAATGGTGTCAAAAACATGCTGACCAAAACTGAAAGGAGTTCCCCTCTCAAGCCTAAACAAGAAACGGGCCTGAGGCCGCGTAACACATGTCGTGTTCTTGGAGGGGACCCAATTACAAATCGCAAACTTATACAGAATAGAGTAAAGGGAAGAAAGATGGGTACTGGGTAACTGTTCAAACCAAGCACTAACAAGACCACCAGACAAAAACGAAATAACCTCATTCATATCATCTACAGTCGAGTCACCCCAGTATGGCTCAATGCCAAACAAGTCATTAATCAAAGTCGGGGTGAAGGAGAACATTTTTCCACGCACAAGAACTTTGCCATAGTTCACAGACTCCAAATCAACAATAGACGGTAAAAGGTTTGCATAAAACTCGACCACAATATCCCGGACAAAAGGTATGGCATTTGAAACAGTGGAGTACATACCTTTGTGTTGAAGATAAGCGATGAGGTTGTGTTTCTCAAACAGGTCAACCGGGACTCGTCGCTCGGCGATCATATGTCTGGTTTGGTAGGTGGCAAACAAATCGGTAGCCTCAGCAGTCAAAAAATCTTCCGAAAAGGGCACTATATCCTCAAGCTCAGGAGTCGGAGAAGCAGTATCAGAGGAGAACTGAGAATGATTACAGGCACAGGAAGAAGTCGGTGTAGAAGCACGAGAAGCAATCGGAACTGAGGCAGTGTTGGAGGAGGAAACAGTCGGTGAACGATGGAATGTTGGTATGGGGGGAACCAACATGAGTATCAACATCGTCCTCCACAACAATTTTCTTTTTCTTCTTGTCTTTCCTGCACGCATTCAGAATATCCCGAAGAGGGACATCAAACGAAGAATCAGGGGAATACTCAAACAATTCTGGATCAAACGCAGGTTGATCCTCATGAACCGGAGAAGAAGGGGGAACATCGGCAACTGGTTTGGCGGAGCTGGTCACTTCGCCGGTGATAAAATCCAATACAGTGTATGGAGGAGAGGAATACTCCGTCGCAGAGGACTTAGGAGAGACCTTGACTTTGGCCTGGCTAGGTCTCCTGTCGGCCTTCCTCACAAGTTGTTTCCGGCGAGTAAACTTCTTCTCCGGCAAACTCGGGGCAGAAGAAAGCGGCGGCTCGGACCCTTCAACTGGAGCAGCAGGAACAAAATCTTCATCATCAGAGTCGGACATCACAGTGACATCCTCCTGAAGGTTCATATGTTCAATAGGCACATGGCGACGCGGCCCAGCCTTGCTCTTCGGTACTGCGGGCGGCACAACACCGGGAGGAATATTGCGCAAGCACCTCGACCTCTTCAAAGTAGGATTTCCCACTCGCCCAAAAGTCTCAGCAACAAATGCCAAGTTGGGGGGATCATCAACATCAATTTCGTTCTCAGGTTGTCCTGGAAACACTTGCGAAACAGGAACGGCGTCAATCGGCGGCGAAATTGGAACAGCAACGCGGGAATCTTTTGCCGGCGAGGGTGGTGGCGATGTTGATAGCGGTGGTGGGATGGAAGAGGAACCACCACCGATTTCGGCGCGAATATCCAGGCCACCAACTCGCACATAGGGTGCAGGGACCTGTTCGCCGGTGCGGCGGAGTTCTGCCAGTAATTTTGGAACAGACGAAGGCGATGGTGGGTTTGACATCCTGCAAATTCTCAAATCACACGAAGAAAAAACAAGAAAATCGAGAAAATTGGAGAAGGAGAAGGAAGTTTGAGAGTTCAATTCGCAGAGGGTTTGAGTTGTGATCAAACGGTAAAAAAAGTTCAAGTTTTTTATGCCCAAAAATTGACCGTTGTAATAGAAGAGAGAAAGTAAAAATAAAAGGAAAAAATCCCTAATTTTAATACCCAGTGGGTTTTAGAGCCTTAAAGCACGATTTTTATTTCAAAAAAAAAAAACGCCACTCCCCCTTAGATTAGGCTACGTGATCACATAACAAACCCATTATCTCTTCTCATTATCTCCTTTTTTTTTAAAGAAAATAAAATTGCACAACCCAATTTACAAAATCGGCCGAAGTGCAGAGATAGAAAATTTGAACCATCAGCCCAGTAGTACCAATCTTGTGCAATGTTAATTTTCACTCACCAAATTCACCTCGTCATTACCTGTTCAGTCGTTCTATTTTAACTCCACTGAAATACTTAGTTAGCTCCATTCAAAATAAAATTAAGAGTTTTCAAGATAGACAAAGAACACAAGCAACAAAACGCAAAGTAAGATGGCATCTTCACAAAGTATGTATGTCCTACAGGATGCCTAAAAATAATAACCTAAAAGAATATACAAAAACATATAATGATTTCAGTGACTTGATCCAATGTTGCTTTTTATTACTGACAACATTATAAACCAACATTACCTCAGGTGAAGTCAATGAAAACTTACCCCTTAACCCAAACTAATGACTACGTCAAGATCTCTCAAAAAGGTAATTTATAAAGATTGGATTATTTTGTATCCAAATTTTCTTCACCCTTGAAGGGATTTAAACCTTTTAATCTTCAGCAATTACTGTTAAAAACCTCTTGTTTTTGGACCTGGGAGAAAACCAGTTTCTGCGGGCAAATCCCACAATCACCTAATTGAAGAGGTTGGTTCTTTTTGCCATCACTTTTATTGCAACACAAGACCTTATTGCAGTTTCAATCAAACTCAATGCATTATGATTATGTATGAAAAGAAAGATAAAAATGCATGCAAAAGTATACAGATGTTGTGACTGATGTTGATATGAGGTGTCACAACATCAAAAACAAACATTGGTTAGACAATGCACATACCGAGATCTCTCCTCAAACGAGAGAAGGTTTCAAAATCTAATGCCTTAGTGAAGATGTCAGCAAGCTGATTATCTGTTCCAATATGCTCAAGACTAACAATATTCCTCTCAATTAGGTCTCGAATAAAGTGGTACCTTATGTCAATGTGTTTGATTCGAGAATGCTGGACTGAATTTTTGGAGATGTCAATGGCACTGGAATTATCACACAGCACAGTCAAGATGCTACTGTGCAGACCATAGTCCTCTATCATCTGGTTCATCCACAGTAATTGTGTGCACACACTTCCAGCTGCAATGTACTTGGCTTCAACTGTAGAAAGAGAAATACAATTTTGCTTCTTGCTGTACCAAGAGATTAAATTGTTACCCAGAAAAAAGCATCCCCCAGTAGTACTCTTTCTATCTACCACATCCCCAACCCAATCTGAATCAGTGTACCCTACAAGTTCAGTACTAATATCTTTTGTGTACCACACACCTAGTTCAGTTGTACCAGCAATATACCTAATTATTCGTTTAACTGCTTTTAAGTGTGACTCTATTGGATTAGACTGATATCTAGCACATAAGCACACATTATACATAATATCTGGTCTAATTGTTGTCAAATACAACAAACTCCCTATCATACTTTTGTACATGGTGTTATCAACACTCTTACCAACATCGTCTCTCGACAGCTTCACAGTTTTTTCCAGCGGCATTTTCTTGTGAGTTTCACTTTCTAAACCAAACTTTTTAACTAAGTTCTTAGAATATTTAGTTTGGGAAAGGAAAATACCTTCATCATGCTGTTTGATTTGTAAACCAAGAAAGTATGAGAGGTTACCTTCCATGATCATCTCGAATGTATCGAACATCTGAGTAACAAACTTCTTGACCATCTGCTCGTTAGTGGATCCAAAAATAATATCATCCATATAAATTTGGACGATTAAGATGTGCTTATTGGATTTAAGAAGGAATAAAGTTTTATCAACTTTCCCTCGTCTAAAGTTCAAATAAAGCAAATGTTGAGTTAGCCTTTCATACCAACCTCTTGGAGCTTGTTTTAAACCATAAAGAGCCTTTTTCAGTTTTAAAACAAAATTTAGTTTTTGAGGATCCACAAGTCCTTTAGGATGCTCAACATACACTTCTTCACTCAAGACTCCATTTAAAAAAGCACTCTTAATGTCCATTTGATGCAATGAAATTTTCATATAACAAGCAACAGAAAGCAAAAGCCTTACCGACTCAATGCGGGCAACTGGGGCAAAAGTTTCATCAAAATCGATTCCTTCAATTTGCGTATACCCTTGTGCAACAAGTCGAACTTTGTTTCTCACAATGTTGCCAGCCTCATCAGTCTTGTTCTTGAATATCCACTTTGTTCCCGTCACGTGGGAATTCTGGTCGTGAAACTAAATCCCAAATATCATTTTTGGTGAACTGGTCCAGCTCCTCTTGCATCGCCCTTATCCAGAACTCATCATTGAGCGCATTCTCCACACGCTTGGGCTCTATTTCAGAAAGGTACAAAGACTCACGAATCTTACAACAATTAGTAGACAGACATACGTACCTGACCATCTCCTTAAAATTTATCTGTCTTCGTCTTGTACTCCTTTCATCTAAATCACCAATAATTTACCCCACGGGGTGGTTTTTCTGGATTCTGGATGGAATATCTCTCTGATGAAGATCAATGGGATCAGCTGAACCTTCGTCTTCTGAGTAGGAATCTGATTCTGCGGTGACTTGGCTTGATGTTGGTTCTGATGTTGGTATCCCAGTATCAACATTGGTATCAACATCATTCAACTCTCTGGATTCAGCACCTGCATCTTTGTTCTCAATACCTGCACTATCAACTGAAGGAAAAGTGACATTTTCTTGAGGATTTTGATCATAAACCAGATCATTATCCTCGGTAGGTTTGACTGCACTCGTTAGATCGTCGAACTTGACATTAACTGACTCAAACATGCTTCTTGTTCTGAGGTTAAACAACCTATATGCATGACTGTTTTGAGAATAACAATGAAAATGCACTTATCACTTTTAGAGTCTAGTTTAGCTAAATGATTTTTGTCATTGAGAACATAACAGATACATCCAAACACATACAAATAGCTCAAGTTCGGTTTCTTTCCCATCAACAACTCATAGGGAGTAGCACATGAACCTGATCTAAAATAAGCCCTATTTGTAATATGACATGCAGTGTTCATTGCTTCAGCCCAAAACCGTTTTGCAATGCCATTAGAAATAAGCATAGTTCTAGTCATCTCAGCAAGAGTCCTATTCTTACGTTCGGCTATGCCATTTTGTTGTGGAGTAATAGGTGAAGAAAATTCATGACTTATGCCCTCAGAAGTGCAGTATTTAGAGAAAGATGCATTTTCAAACTCCTTTCCGTGATCAGTTCTAATCCTACCAATGTTCACATTAAACCTTATACACAGCTTTTTTGCAAGTTTTTTGAAAGCCTCAAAAGTTTCAGATTTTTATTTTAAAAACTCTACCCAAGTGAATTTAGAAAAATCATCAACAATCACTAACACATAACTCTTACCACCAAGGCTCTCAACCTCAAGTGGTCCCATGAGATCCATATGTAGAAGTTCAAAGCAAGATGATGTAGTGAGACTTTGCTGGACTGGATGAGGCACCCTTACTTGCTTTCCTTTCTGGCATGCCTCGCACACAGGAATGGTCTTGGTGTTGAGCTTAGGCAGTACACTCACAGCTTCTTCTTTGGCCAACCTGTCCATCATCTTGTAATTCACGTGTCCAAACTTTTGATGCCACAAATCAGCATCACTTAATTGAGATAGTCTGCAAAAAGCATCACTTTGGATTTGGTAGCAATTATCTGAAGTCCTTTGACCAGTGAGAATACATGGTCCATTTTCCTCGTAGACTTCACACTTCTCATGGTTGAATTTGACACTGAAACCTCCGTCGCACAGTTGACTTATGCTAATCAAATTTGCAGTAAGTCCTTCTACCAGCAGCACATTTTTTAGAGTCACTATATCTAGAACATGGAGAGTTCCTTGGCCAACAATTTGGCCATTTGCGCCTCCACTGTACTTTACTTTTCCACCTCGAAATCTGACAATATTGGAAAGCAGCTCCTCGGACCCAGTCATATGCTTGGAGCATCCACTATCGAAATACCAGGCTTTAGGGACGTGGTACTTCAGGGAGGTATAGATCATGTTACACTTAATGTTATTCTTCTTGACCCACACTTGTTTGAACCTGGTGTTGGTATTGATGTTGGTATGATGAAAACCAACATTGAATTTAGCAGCCGCATTAGTTCTCTGAAATTTCCTTCTCTCGTCTATGATCTTCCAGCAAAAAGGCCGAATGTGTCCGGGCTCGCCACAATGATGGCAACGAACTGTCTCCTTCTCTTCTTATGTCTCTTGGGCGATTTCTGCTCTTGACTTGGCACTTGAGGTGGCTGATTTGGTTTAAATCCTATTCCTTGCTTCGAGGTTTCAGGAAAGCTGATCTCCAAGATTTAATCAAGCTTCGCCTTGCCTTTGTTCAGATTTGATATGGTTCCTTGAACCTTTGTCAGTTCGGTTCTCACCTTTTCTAGCTCAGCATCCTTCTTGGTAAGAGATGTTTCCAGACACACAATTATGCAAGTTGATCATCCTTCTCTTTGGTCAGTTTTTCTACTTCTTTCACGAGATCCTTGACCTTGAGTACCTATTTTCCCCAGCTGACAAACAGTTGCTGGTGCTCAACACTCAGTAGTTCATACTCCTTATGATAATCAGGGATTTCTACATTCAAGTAAACAATGTTGGTTTCAAGGATATCAACATGGACGTCGTCGTCCCAAACAACATGGGTAAATAAGGATGGAACAGGTTCACTTGACTCGGAATCATTGACATCCTCAGTGAATCAGTAGCAACCATGTTTTTCTTCCTAAGAGTGTTAGGACACTCATTTTTGTAGTGTCCCCAACCTTTACATTCATGACATTGCACCTCACTGAGTGGTCTTGTTGGATTGGATGCGTTTGGAATTGAAGACGTGGACTGAGATCTAGGAAGAGCACGTCCAGTGAACTTTGGCGTGGACACCTGTGGCTTGGTCTTTGTATTTGAGCCTCCAAGGCTATTCTTCTTCTTCTTCTTCAAGAAACTGTTGAAATGTTGGGTAACAAACGACAACTCGTCTTCACCAAGCGTAGTAGATTCCATCTTCTTCAGAATTCCATTGAAATCAAACTCCTCATCATCTTCATCGTTGACTGGATTCACATCGGATGAAAAAGCAGTATTCTTCTCCTTTGAATTGAGACCAAGGTGTTCCATCTCATACTGCTTGAGGTTTCCAACTAAGTTGTTGTAGTCAATGTTATCAACATCTTTAGATTCTTCTATGGCAACCACCTTCATATTATATTTCTTCGAAATAGACCTCAGCAGTTTTCCTACAAGTCGAGAGTTAGTTATCAACTCACCAAGCTCTCTGCACTCGTTAGTGATGTCAGATAATCTCATTGCATAATCCATGATCGACTCCTTCTCATCCATTCGCATCGCTTTGAAAGTTGACATCAACATTCTCAACCTAGATTTCTTTACGCTCGCAGTTCCTTCACATACACTTTGGAGTGCGTCCCATGCATCCTTTGCTGACTCGCAATTCTTAATGACTCTATAGTAACTTGCATCAACATAGCTGCACAAAGTATTGATACATTTGGAATTCCAGTTTGCTGCAGCCACTTCGTCAGCAGTCCAATCTTCCTCTCTTTTGGGAATGGTATCACCTTCGTCATTAGTGACACGTGGCTTTTCTCATCCAACGAGGACGGTTCTCCATGCGCGTTCGTTAATGCTCTTCAAGTGCCAGCGTATTCTTTGTTTCCAGAGGGAATAATTCTCACCGTTGAGGATCGGTGGTCTTGGGTTGCCTTGAGCATCCATAACACCTAAAAATAAGGATCAGTACTTAAAAGGTTAAGTAACCCTCTCTAGATGCCAATTGTAAAATTTGAAGGTCTATGGTTTTAAAAATAAGTCTCAGATTTACGATGTTGTTAACAAAGTTTCACAACACTAATTAACAACATCAACCAGAGTAAAACAATAATATGCAGCGGAAAACAAATTTAAGAACACAGTTTAAACAAATTCAGTTCAGAAGTAAAAGTACTTGTGAACTTGGGTGTCTAAACCCGAAAACTATATTAATTCTTTGTTTTTCGATCAATGCAAAAATATTAAGTAATATATGAAAACTAAAGTATCAAAACACATGATACTAAATACTTGTCGCCTAGGTTGATCAAGCTCTTCTCCGTTGGTCACGCAACTTCAAATAACTTGTCAATATCGAACAATGGCTTCAAGTAGTTCTTCGTGTTCTTCACTTGCCGTACGTCTCGTCCTTTGCGTCGTGCTTCTTTCAATATCCCGTGCGTAAAAAGAACGTGTGTAGCTTTAGGATTCTTTTGTCTTAAATAGACAATCCTAGAATCCTAAACTAGGTAAACAAATAAAAACAAATCCTAAACATAATCTAGGAAACTAATAAAGTCTTAAACATAAACTAGGAAACACAATATATTCCTAAATCTAGTTTCCTAACTTATTTTGTACCCAAGAAAGGCAAATAACAAAATATGAATTATTGCCAAGAATAAATTCCTCAACACTTTGTAATAGAATATATCACAGCAAGTTCACTTGAAACCAATATTTTATTAAAAAGCGCATAGAGGTGAAATTTCGATTGACGTTTCGGTAAGAAAAATTGAAAATGGACTTTTACAGCTATATGAGATTAAATTTGTTCAATTGAACAAAACTAATATTTTATTTAACACTTTTCCCATTATATGGGATGCAATTCTCTCAATAGAATTGTGTTTGAATAACACGGTAACTTTTTGATATTTTTACCCTTCCTAAGAATCTGTATGTGTCTGGCTAGGCTTATAGTATGATATCGCCTATAGCTTTTCTTTGTTCTTTCTTGCCCTACTCGTTAATTCCTTTGTGTGCAAGTACCCACAGGATAATCCATTTGTGTATTAGTCATCCAGTAGCATAACGCGTATTTGTTGTTAATGAATATCAACTCTCGTCGGTGATTTCTCTATCTTTGTGCACATCTTGAGAATCTGTATTTGTACTGGAGTATAGTATCATATCCGCCGTCTTCTGTCTTTCTTTCTCCACCCAACCAACCACTATCTAATCTAATTACCCTACCGTGTAATAAAAGTCGAATGAATTGAGTTTTTGTGGATTGCTGCCTTGCCAACTTTGCCAACTTAAAGCAATACGATATATGTCTAGCATAGCCATCAACTTCCGTTGCCACAACTGCAACCATCTTTGTTTACTCTACTTCTACTGTCTTATGCAAGAACTAGTGGAAAGAAAGGACTATAGATCATAAGCTATCCAATTAGTAGATAGGCCAGGAACTCTACGAGGAACGGAAGATCCCGTAAAAAGCTTTATCATTCTATTGAATAACATATAAAGATCATCATTGAAGGGAGGAGAACAACCGGGATAGATATGAGAGACTACGGGTTAAAGCTTCCGAAAAAACTAGCTAGAGTTGGATCTGCTGAACCTAAGGGAATAAGAAAAGAAGCAAGCTTGGGAACTTTTTGCTTGTAGCATGATATATAGTAAAGTCGGTTGAACATAAAGCCAAATGAAGAGACGGTCTCCTTTCCTTCGAAAGGTAGAAGCTAAACTCCGGCTCGATTAGGGTAGACCCAGGGGAAGAGCTGCGCACAAAGGTTTGAACCATGGGGCAGGGACGGCGACCAAGAACAGGAGAGCACTCGGTCTAGGTCTTTCCTTGTGATCCTAATAAAGGCTCTTCGGCTCAATTAGGCTAGAGAGCAGGAGAAAAGAAATAATTGTAAGTGGGAAAGCGAGAAGCGAGGAAGCAAGTAATTTGTCATTTGATTTTCAATAAAGGACTGAGGTCAAGAGCTTCCAAAGAGCAGATCAGCGTGATCCTCGTTCATAGGGATTTTCCGAAGTAAGATGTAGTAGGGTAGCTTGATGCCTTTAGTCCGGTTTCGTTGAGGTGGGGTGAGGTCGTAATAAGGTAGCCGTAGGGGAATCGTTGGTTGGATGCTAAAAAAAGAAAAGAAAGAAGGTGAAGATGCAAAGGGTATAACCCTTAAGTAAGTGTTCTATAGATTCATAGGTGCATTTTCTTCCGGGAGGTATAGCTAAGTGGCTTAAGCCATTGGGGAGCACGGTAGCAAGACCAAAACTTAATATGAGAAAACGCTGGAGTATGAAAGTCTTGGAGGCGAGATGAAAGAGCTGAATGTTCGGGTCATTGTCGAAGACACTGGTAGGAAGTGTAGGAGAAGAAAGTAGGGGTAAACATTCGTCAACTACTCTACAATTAGATCCGGATGAGATCAATGGGCTGGGGTGATTCTAAAGACTATTTCTCCCACTAAGATCAGATCTTAACACAAGACATGGAATGGGCAGAAGAATACGAGGATCCTAGTGAGATAGACCATGTGAAGACATGATCCCAAGTAGATCGGTTAGGGTCCAAAACCCCGACATAATGAATCAAGGGCTCTTTTACCGAGGAAAGAAGTAATAGAAAGAAAGGAAGTAAGCAAGTGAATCGAACTTATTACACTTACTTTGTTACTAGAAAAATTTGATCGCAAGAGAATGGAGCGATTGTAAGTAATAAGTTTGACTCGAGTCAAATTTCTCGATAAAGACTAATCGGAAGTAAATTTCTGTGTTTGATTCACGAATAAGAAAATGAGAAAAAAAAAGTTATTCTAAACACTCGATCAAATTTTGATTTGGAAAGTTGTAATATCTAAGACGACAATTTAAATAATGGGCAATGTAATCAAAACTTTTGAAAAGATTAATAAAACGGGGGTCTAGGGCTCTAGAATCGTCTCCACGATCAATTGACATTTCATCGAACACCTAATCTACGAGTTGGGGTTGTCAGTCTCAACTTGTAAATTTAACATTCAACAATGCCAATTGATGGTTTTAAACTCATCTAGGAACTAGATCCACGAACTCTAACCAACAATCATCAAGAAATACAATAACACAAACTCAAAACAGGCATAAACATAATTAAAGAATAAAAGCTTAAAAGAAAATAAGAAATCAACAATGGAAAATAATTAACCTTCATTAACAAATAATACATAATTTTAAACAATCAAAATAAAAATAATACACAAGAGAAACGATAAATCCAAACATTCATAGAAAATAACAAGAAAAATGCAATAAATCAATAATGTAAGATTACCCAATTAGAAAACTTCTACAAATCTTCAAAGCGAAAGGAAGAGAGCTAATAAAGCTGGCTTGATGCTACGCTACGATTCTACGAGTTAAGCTAATCCACTATGAATTCGATGCTTGAAAGTGAAAGAAAGAAAATGAAGAAGACAAGAGAAGGCCTGTCAAACCCTGAGGTGGGTTCAAAAGCTCTTATTTCTAAAACGAGATGTTATATTTATAGGGGTGAAGTGAGATCAAAATAGTCATTTTGAAAAAAATGGCCAAAATTGGCCTAACCACCGACGCTGGAAAATGGCCCCGTCGATGGCGCATCGATTACGTGTCAACTGACGTCGACGGCGCGTCGATTGGGCGTCGGTGCACGCATCGATCGATGGCTGTACTTCGCGGGTTCGAGTTGTGTTTTCATCAAATTTAACCAGTTGTGATCCTCGGGACCGCTCCTAGGCTTGATCCACAACCCTAAAATAAAGAAAAGTAAAATAACATAAAAATTTATAAAAAGTAAAAAAAATACGAAAAACACTAAAAAGACGACAAACACTACGAAAACGCAAAAGAAGGATAAATGGGATAAAATACGACTAAAACTCGACTAAAGCACATACAATAAGACACAAAAACACACAAAAATCACACACAAATATGTACAAATCAACAAGGAATCCCTATTAGAAATGGAATATGAGGTTGAGCTTGTAATAATGTTAATATGATGACCGGTCATAACATATCTCTATAAGAACGGTACGAATAGACTCAGTTGGCGCATACCACGTACGATGAGGATAGAGACTACAATTATCCACTCTCATAGATGAAAGACTGGCAAGATGAGAAAAGGCGGAATGTATTATGTGAGAAAGAGATCTATATCTTGACTTCAAATAATAGGAGCAACGACGAATAGGAAAATAAAAAAGAAATGAAACGTACCGCTTTATGCTTTCCTCTTCCTTTTAAGAAGAGAAAGACTGAGCTTTGGCATTCCCTGGTCGAGCACACACAAAAGGGATTCATCCAGGACTCGAAAGAGATGGCTAAATTCGTAACTCTAGCGATACTTTGAAGAGCTTCGCGTCAGAAACCATCACAGGGTCTGGAAACATGAGAGATCATAGTTGTAGAAAGCAGTGGAAACATGAGAGATCATAGTTGTAGAAAGCAGTAGCAGGAAGGTTGGCCCCCTAATTTAAGAGTTTGCGAGAAAGAGACAAGAACAAATTCTATAACATTTTCAATAATAACCCTTCTTCCTTCACTTCAATGACAGCAGCAACCGTGGAAATTGCCCAACTAGAATATAGCTGAGAATATCTAAGTCGAAGCTCATATATTGTGTTATCTTTTTATTCTCTAAGCCTTTAATACCTTTTTTTTTCTTATCAGTATTTTGACAAAAGAAAAATAAGATCATTGAAACATTATAAAATGTGTTTGTTTCGTGATTATCACGATTTATTGAGTTTAACAATTCAGAGTTTTATGAGAGGATTTTGTTATTGTATTGTGTCAAATAATGTGTTTTTTAATAGTCAAAATTTGATTTTTTTTCTTTTAATTATTATATTAGTCACATTTTAAATAGATACATGATATTGATTATTATCAAACATCATCTATTGAGTTGGGCAATTAATTAAAAAAGTCCAAAAAGAGCCCACCAATTTTTTTCAATACTTATCATTTTTCATTAATTTTAAACATTAAATAGAAGACAAAAACATGTGAATAAATTCATTTTGATCAATTATATTGAGCATATTACAAAAAGAAATATGTTACATTGAGCATCTTTAAACCACGCTATTAAGTTGGACAATTTATCAAAAAAAAAATAAAATCAGAAAAACTTGATTGAGGCTTTTTTTTAATTTACCGTGGTGTGATTCTATATAGTTTCTTAAATTATCTTTCTTTAATGATAAACAATAAATTGAAGACAATTTTATTATTTCTTTAAACAAATTAAAAAAATCAAATTAAAAAAAAAATCAATGATGAATATAAAAACATGAAACAAATCTTTAAAAAATCATAAAACAAATATAAAAATTTATACGATTTTTTTTTTCTTATCTTTTTTATAATTACAAATATTAAATTTAAGACAATAACATATTTTGCTCTCCATCTTCTTTTAGTTTTTCCTTTAATCTAATTAATAAAATTTCAATTAATAAGAAATTAATAAAATCAGAGTTAAATATAATAATATAAAATAAATATTAAAATTTATAAAATAAACATAGAAATTTATATGAAAATATTTGATTAATTAATAAAAATTACCTAATACAATTAGAGATAAATATACAAACATAAAATAAATCTTAAGAAATTATAAATTAAATATAAAATTTTATATGAAAAAATAGATTTTTTTCATATTTATTTTATAATTTTTTAAGATTCATTTTATGTTTTTATATTTATCTATGATTTTGGTAATTTTCATTATTTAAAATCTTATTAAAATAAAAAAAATCGTATAAATTTTTATATTTGTTTTATGATTTTTTAAAGATTTGTTTCATGTTTTTATATTCATCATTGATTTTTTTTTAATTTGATTTTTTTAATTTGTTTAAAGAAATAATAAAATTGTCTTCAATTTATTGTTTATCATTAAAGAAAGATAATTTAAGAAACTATATAGAATCACACCACGGTAAATTAAAAAAAAGCCTCAATCAAGTTTTTCTGATTTTATTTTTTTTTTGATAAATTGTCCAACTTAATAGCGTGGTTTAAAGATGCTCAATGTAACATATTTCTTTTTGTAATATGCTCAATATAATTGATCAAAATGAATTTATTCACATGTTTTTGTCTTCTATTTAATGTTTAAAATTAATGAAAAATGATAAGTATTGAAAAAAATTGGTGGGCTCTTTTTGGACTTTTTTAATTAATTGCCCAACTCAATAGATGATGTTTGATAATAATCAATATCACGTATCTATTTAAAATGTGACTAATATAATAATTAAAAGAAAAAAAAATCAAATTTTGACTATTAAAAAACACATTATTTGACACAATACAATAACAAAATCCTCTCATAAAACTCTGAATTGTTAAACTCAATAAATCGTGAAAATCACGAAACAAACACATTTTATAATGTTTCAATGATCTTATTTTTCTTTTGTCAAAATACATTGGAACTGGGTGTAGTAAACAACAAACGACACTGCATTACTTCATGGCCGTTTACTTATTGAACCATCTGCCAAAAAGGAGGTGGAGAGAGAAAAAACGTGGCTGGCTCATGAGTCAATTTTTCATAACCAAAGATTTTTGTGACGTAGAATTTATTCAAAGATTCTTATTCCGAGGGACTTTTTCAGTGTCATGTGCTGCAAAATGAAAATAAGGAAACAACACAGTTGGGAAAACATAAATATGAAAAAGAACTTTCACGTAGAAAAGACACAAGTCTTGTCAGCTTACCGAGGTAATTATGGACTATTGGACTTAAGCCCACATATAAAAATATTTTATTTTTTTTTAAATTAACTAGTGTTAGCGGGTTATTTAAGAGAATTCAACGGATTTCCAATTTGGCCGACAAGTTAGCGAACTTATAAGAACAACTCCAATTTCTCGAGTCAATATTTAATTTTGTCATCTAAAATAAAAAATATTTTTTGTTTAAAAATTCATTCTAGATTAAAAGTCATAATAAATGTCTTGAATGTGGCAGAATATGAGATATGATATCAAGCAAATCATGTTCTGAAGGTTTAAAAACAAAAAAAATTAGCTTACCTTTTTAATTTATATTTGTGGTTAAAAAGACCACTCGCATTATAGATAAGTAAAAAGAATTATTGGTCTAATTTGAGATCACGTGCCAGAAGAAAAAAAAACTCAAAATATTTTGTCGCATAATCATCAATAATCATCAATTGACTTTTAACATTGGAGATGTTCTCTCATCAACAACTTCAATGATCATCTTAAAATAAAAGTCACCACATTACTATTATTATTATAAGCTTTTCCTAAATATAAATTTCAATATTCCATCACTCATATAACTATAACAATTAGTCATATTCAATCAATATTATATTTTATATTAAATTAATTTTAATTATTAAATATTCATCTCGTATCTATTCACACTCTTAAAAATCTTATCATTCATGCATACAACAAACTAAAAATCTTTGCGAAGTATACTGAATATAAATAGGATTAGGCGGGATTTAGTTGGAATGAAAATGCGGCCAAGCTGAAAGCCTAGTGCTTAGGCAAGGATAAGTCGGGCCTTAAGGTTTCGATTCTATTTCCGATAATCATTTGTTTTTATTTTTTTCTATAATATTTAAAAACGTATTAATAATTCTTTATTATATATATATATATATATATATATATACACACACATATGGGAACCCCCTTACGGTTTCAATTCTATTTTTCAATAATTATGTATTTATTTATTTTATATATTATTTAAAAATTTATTAATAATTCTTTATTATATATATACATATAACCATGGGAACATATGGTTCCAAGGTCTTTGAGATACCGGTTTGAAACCCAATTTTGGTTATATTTGGTCACTCCGACAGAATGGGTAAATAAAAGATAAAATACCGTATAATTAGTTTGAAATATTATTAATTTATAATAATAATTATTATTATTATATTCCTTTTTTTCTTTTTTCTTTTTAAATGAAGATTTGATTGTTTTTGCATGTTATTGAGGTGTATGAAAAAAATCCATTTAAAAAAAAGTTGACTTAATATTTATTGTAGCAAATTAAACCCTACAAGTGCAGTGGTGGATTTTTAAAGTTGAGTTGTAGGGTTAAAACCCACCCACCACTGCAGCCACACCACTGCAGCCACACCAATTAAGTTGAGTTGTTAAAATAATTTACCTAATGCTTCCTGAGACCAAATAAGTAAACGTAAGTGCATGTGAGCACTTCTGAGAATTGATTGGATGGAGAGGGAGAGAGAGAGAGAGTAGAATACAAGCACAGTTGATTGTGATGTATCGGTGGTTTTGTTTTCTTGTAATATGTTTCAATGATTCATCACATTAATATACTAACGTACAAAAAGAAATAAAAAATAAAAATAAAAAACCCAATTTTAGTATGTGCATAATAAAAGGGTTTTGTTTTCGAGAAAGTATATAAATATGAGAAGGAAATAAATGAACTTTTACAGTTGTAATCTGCATGATTCAAATTTAGACCTAACCAAAAGATTTGTAAAGTATTACTCCTCCGACCCAAAATAATAGTCCTGTGATTGATTTCACACAAATTAAGAAATGAGTTATTTATATAGTTTAATCATTAATTTAGTTAGTGTTTTATAATTACACCCTTCTTGTATTTATTAATGTCAATTAATGCTTATAGAAACAAGTGTTAGAATTAATATATTTGTTATTTGAATAGTAAGATTTTACATTATAATTATCAATTTTCAATTTACCATGTAGAAAACTAGTATTTTAAGAATATTAATTAAAGGTATGTGTGGAAATAAAAATTTAATAATTTGTTAAATATAGTAACTGGACTATCTTTGTGGGACGAACAAAAATGAAATATTGGACTATCTTTTTGGGCCGGTGGGAGTATTTCTTTTTCTTAAACCAGGTTGTTTTTTAGTCTACAAGAATTCGCCATGTGTCAACTATTCATTGGTTAATGGCTAATATTTTTTTTTCTCCACTTTCCTTAGAGCATCTTTATCCCCCTCCCCTTCCCCTCCTCTTTTTTCAATTTTCACTTCGCCACATTATCAAAAGTACACTCCACATCATTTCCCTCCCCTTTTCCCTCCCCAACCCCTTTTCATCTTATTTATTCACCCTACCAACAAACTTACTATTCATGGGTCCCACATGTTTCCCATTAATTTTCATTTATACTTTTTATATTCCAATACAATTATATTTATCTATTATCTATTTAAACATTTTATGAATATAAAAATTATTATTATATATATATATATATATATATATAAACATAAGTGAATTTTTTTATTTATAATAATTACTATGACTACTTTAAAATTTTAATTAATAATAAATTTTATTTTTTTAAGTTTGAAAACTTATTTTATTACAATAGTTTTTTTTTATGAGTAGAAAATAATTTTTATTTTATTTTTTATATATAAATAAATAAATTTATATATATATATATATATATATATTATATATTTCTTGACTTTTTTATTATAATATTAATTTAGGATTATTTTGAAATAATCAATGAAAATTATAACAACAATGTGAACAAAAATATGATATATTACAAAATTTTTTGAGATAAGTTGGATTATTCTATTTTATTTATATATCTATTCTTAATTTTCTTTTCACTTGTAATTAGCCTTCATGTAAATACTTTAAATTTTTAATTAATAATAAAATTTAAATTTTTTATGTATGAACATTTATTTATATTACAATAAATTATTTTAATTTATATATATATATATATATATATATATATATATATAAAAGGAAAAAGACAACAGCAAAGTAAAAAGAAAAAGAGAAGAGAAAGGACGGAGAAGAGAAATAGCATGAAAAAGAGAAGAGAAAAAAAAGAAAAGAAAAAGGCTGTTCTTTGCAGAGGTGGGGCCCAACGCCCCACTCTCCTTTCGGCGCGTGAAGTGCACTCGCCAATTCTATTGGTTGGGGGCCCCGCCCCACGTCACTTTCTCCCTCTTTTTCTTTCTTTTCTTTCTTTTCTTCCCCTCCCCACCCTTATCCCCCTCCCACTACCCTTCCCTCCCCAAACCCCTCCCAATATATAGGATCCCTCCCCATCAAAACCTGCTGATAAAGATGTTCTTAGAGCATCTTTAACCCACTACTCAACCCTTCCCCATTTTTTCAATTCTCAACACGCCACATCACCAAAATCACCTCCACATCACCAACTCATTTTATTTTCTCCCCAACCCTTTTATCTCATTTATCCTTCAAACTCTCAAACCTACTTTTTATGGACCCCACATGTTTCCCAACAATTTAATTCTTATTTTTCTCATTCCAATATTATTATATTTTATCTATTAAATCTATTTAATCTATTAAATATAGTAATTCTACTTAATCATGAGTTTATGATTAAATTAATAATAATAATAATAATTTAAAATTATTTGAAATCAAGCCTCAAAATAAACTTCCATGATAAATTCGGTAAGAAAAAAAAACACACATGCAATTTGATTAAATAAAAAGGGATACAAAATAAACAGAGTACATAGTTGCACACTCAATCTAAGGTCATTCCGATCTGATTTTATTACACATTTGGGTACTAATACATTGAAAATGTATCAATTGAAAGCTGTTTCCATCTTCTTCCACAATGGTAGCACGTCATACAAATAATATTTGCGTGATGCATCATCACCGTATTCCTTCATTAAAAAAAGAAAAGAAAAGGTTAGCAATTTAAATGAAATCAAAACAAATCACATAATTATCTATAGATAGATGTGTGTACTTTACATAGGCTGGATAGACATTATTATTGATAGTGGTATCAATACAGATCAATTCACGTTCTTCATCCGAAAAAACTCCACCCCAGAAATCATTGTTTTCCACCAAACGTACCTCATCTCCATTTCTTCGACCCTATCGTAAATTTCATGTAAATACTTTAAAATTTTTAATTAATAATAAAAATTTAAATTCTTTATGTATGAAAATTTATTTATTTTACAGTAAATTATTTTAATATATATATATATATATATAAATTAAAAAGGAAAAAGAAAAAGAAAGGACGGAAGAAAGGAAGAAAAAGGAAAGGAAAAAGAGAAGAAAAAAGAAAAAAAAAAGTTGGACGACTGCAACTTTTCAGAGGTGGGGCTCACTGCTCCACTCTCTCTTCAGGCGCGTGCACTGCACGCGCCGTGTGATTGGCCAAGGGGCGGCGACTGCCGCCCCAATTCTCCGTCTTTCCTTTTTTTCCTTTTTTTTTCTCTCCTCCCGTTGGATTAACCCCCTCCCCATTCTCATACCCCTCTTTCTCTCCAACTTATTTATTATACCCCTCCCCAACCAAACCCCACCAAACCCCAGGGTTAAAGATGCTCTTATCAGCTTTGATTTATTTCCTACGCTTTGGTGAGGCTTTTTTGGCTTTGATGAGACTTTTTGGTTTATATTGGTTCTTTCACACGTGTCCGTCCCAATCCTTATCTCCTCATCTTCCACTTTTCATCCATTTTCTCCAATCATATTCAAAAAAAATTGGTTTTCGTGAAGGGTGCGGATATACGCACCCCAACAACTTATGAGTTTACCCCAAATTATTTTAGACAAAAATAGGCCTTAATGAAAAGACTAAAATAACCTTACTCACAATATATAATTAAAATTAAAAAAATAAAATTAATATAATTATATAAACATTAATATATATATATGGAAACTTCTACTGTGCCTTCACGGTACCATTCCTTACTTCATGGGGCTCAATAGTAACCATTAGATCAAGTTTAGGTTTTTTTATATTAAAAGATCTAAGGTTGTAAATGCAGGAGGGGGTGGAGGTATGGTGCCTTGAASGCACTGTAAACTTTTCCTATATATATATATACACCATGTGAGGATATACGCACACCAAAATACTACATTAGTTAACCCCTATACAAAAATATATTAAATCCTCGTAACTTCTTCTTTATCCCCAAAACCTGTTTCAATACCTAAAAAAATTCACATTAAAACTTGTAAGAATGAAGGATAATGATAAGAACAAGATGAATAATGTTATTATTCTTGACATCTATCTGTTTTAGTCATTTTTTTTTTCTGTTTTTTTGGGTGTATTACTATTTATTGGGTTGAAAATCGCGAATATGTTCGATCTGGTTTTAATGAACAACTGATGTATGTTCGAAAGTTCTGACCGAACATTATACATATGTTCGAATATATTATTTGAACACTTGCATATTGTTCGAATTATATTTATGAACATGGCCTATATGTTCGAAATTTTCGACCTAACAGATGGCTCTGGTTCTACGAACCAGAGTAGAACACGGTAATTTTTTTCAAAAACTTCAAACCCTAACCTAATAAGTGAATCAAACCCAATGAGAAATTTATCCCGTACGTTTGATGGCTCATCTCGTTCCATTCTTCCTCTCGGTAAATTATATGAATTTTTCAAAGTAATTTTTTCTTCCCTTTTTTTCTCATCTTTTTCTCCTCTGCCTGCGTTTTCTTTCTTCTTCGCAGTTTCTTCCTTTCTCACTTTCCTTTTCTATTCTTTTTCAAATTCATTATTATTCTTTTTATTTTAGTTTATTATTATATTATATATTATATTAAATAGGGGTAAAATAGGGTGTTTGTGGATTAATTTAGTAAAAAAAAATTTATTTTAAAAGTTTTTGGGATGTTGTTATCAATTGGGGTCAATTCATAAATTATTGGGTGCGTATATCCGCGACCTTCCGTAAATCATCAAAATTTGCAGAAAAATCTTTCCAAAGAAATCCCTCTACAGAAAATTATCATTCCTTTTTCACAAAAATCTTTCCGTTACACAAAAATCACTCAGATTTTTTATGCACAAAATCTTTCCAGATAAATCTCTTCCTTTAACAGAAAACCCCACAAAAATCGCTCAGATTGCAGAGAAATTCCGGTGCTCCCACATGAAAATTCGTGTCTTCTTCTTCTGTTGTGAAATTTACTTGAAAATGTGAAATATTTGCTTAAGAAATGATTCAGAATTTATTATTTTGTCCGAGTGGGTTGTATTATTGCAAAGCTTCGTATTTCTTCGTTTTTATTTTCTTCTTCTATCTGTCTTTTTTTCTCTTTCGTCTTTTCATTAAATTATCTTTATGTTTTGTTTCAGGTTGGTGGATTGAGTGAGTTGTCCAGGCAATTTTACTTTACCTTTTTCTTTGTCCATTTTGTTCATTAATTTCTAGCATCAGTTTTATTCCTTTTGGTGATTGAATTGGATACGTCTTATTAGTATATATATTTTTTTTAATTTAGGGAGTTATTATGGTTGTTATGTGAAGTTTATATATTTCTTAAATAAACATATCACATTTTTTGTTGTATTTCTCTTTTGTGTTCTTTTTTACCTTAGTGTTACGTGCAAGCTTCCATTGAAAATAATTTAATTTTTAAATTGATAATTTTGTGTAGTTTGTTGATTTATGATGGTTTCGAACACTTGAACTTCAGAATTGATTGTGCATTGATAAAGAAATGATATATGTATTTCTTAGTAAACAATCATTTCTACAGAAAACAAGACAAAACTCTGAACGTGTGGGTTACATCCAACAAAATTAAAATCTATGAGATTAATATAGCTTGCTGGTATTTTTTTTTTAAACTTAGGTTTAGGTTATGTTTTATATCACAGTGTCATGTTATTAAATATCGTGAGCCAATGCATTTGTCATGATCTTTCACTATGTCCTGAGTTTTATCTTGGTCAAGAAAATGTGATGGTTCCCCTTTTTTTTTTTTTTTTTTTTTTTTTTTTTTTTTTTCTTTTGGTTTATTGGATCTTTATTTTTATCCTCATCTTTAGTAATTAAGAAAGAACGCTTTGAAATACCCCGTAACCTAGCTGCATAAATTTTTGAATATACTTTGTTTGTATCCCTTTGTATTTTATCTTTGTATGATCGTCATTTATTTTGAAGGTGTTGGAGCTTCTCTTTTATAGAATCCCAAAGTTAGAATGGTTGTTCCTCCTCTTTCTTATTTAATTTTCTGTTTTTTCTAGCAGGGAGGTTAGAAAATACCCCACCATACTTGATGCCATGAACCCAAAGTGAAGCCCAAAATCTTGCCTTCTTCTCAAAATTTTGTTGGATTTTCTCTCTCCTGCAAAAAGGTCAGGAAATCGCTTTTATTTGACGCTCACATGGTTCGATTTTTTTAGGCTTCTTTCTCTCTCTCTCTCTCTCCTTTTTGGTTGTTTTCCATTCATGTGTCTTATTTAATTTTCTACTTTTTCTAGCAAGGAAGTTAGAAATAGTGACTGTTACTTAACGCCATAAATCCAAAAGTGAAGCCCAAAATCTTGCTTTCTTCTCGATTTTTTGTTGGCTTCTCTCTCTCTCTCTTGAAGAAAGGTAAAGAAAACCCTTTTATTCGACGCTCACATGGTTCGGTATTTAATAGGCTTCTCTTTATCTCTCTTTGGGTTGTTTTCCATTCTATTTAATTTCTGAGTGTTTTTTTTTTTTTGTTGTTTTTTTGTTGTTGTTGTTGTAATTGAAGGAAGATGGAAAAAATTAAAGTTGGAAGAGGTGGGATTGTTCTACGTTCTCACGGTTTGTTTTTTCATCTTCATCTTTTGCCCTTTTCTTTTCCTGTTGTTTTTATTTTTGGGTTATTTTAAAAATAAAGTTAGCAGAAAGTAGAGAAGGCGCAACTTTGGCTCTCACGCTCAATTACTTCACTTTAGGTGAATGAGTCTCATGTTTTGTTGGGACTGTCCATATACTCATAATCAATGTTGAAGATTTATATTCGTGATAAAGACGCCTTCTATCAAATTATAAATATTACT
>BMAC01000166.1:279661-321875 GCA_014905375.1 Phtheirospermum japonicum
AAGATTTTGGGCTTCACTTTGGGTTCATGGCATCAAGTATGGTGGGGTATTTTCTAACCTCCCTGCTAGAAAAAACAGAAAATTAAATAAGAAAGAGGAGGAACAACCATTCTAACTTTGGGATTCTATAAAAGAGAAGCTCCAACACCTTCAAAATAAATGACGATCATACAAAGATAAAATACAAAGGGATACAAACAAAGTATATTCAAAAATTTATGCAGCTAGGTTACGGGGTATTTCAAAGCGTTCTTTCTTAATTACTAAAGATGAGGATAAAAATAAAGATCCAATAAACCAAAAGAAAAAAAAAAAAAAAAAAAAAAAAAAAAAAAGATTTTGGGCTTCACTTTGGGTTCATGGCATCAAGTATGGTGGGGTATTTTCTAACCTCCCTGCTAGAAAAAACAGAAAATTAAATAAGAAAGAGGAGGAACAACCATTCTAACTTTTGGGATTCTATAAAAGAGAAGCTCCAACACCTTCAAAATAAATGACGATCATACAAAGATAAAATACAAAGGGATACAAACAAAGTATATTCAAAAATTTATGCAGCTAGGTTACGGGGTATTTCCAAAGCGTTCTTTCTTATTACTAAAGAGTGAGGATAAAAATAAAGATCCAATAAACCAAAAGAAAAAAAAAAAAAAAAAAAAAAAATTGCTCAATAGGTAAAATACTATATGTATACCGAATTGGAAAATGACTTATTATTATTATTATTATTATTAATTTTGTTGTTGTTGTTGTAATTGAAGGAAGATGGAAAAAATTAAAGTTGGAAGAGGTGGGATTGTTCTACGTTCTCACGGTTTGTTTTTTCATCTTCATCTTTTGCCCTTTTCTTTTCCTGTTGTTTTTATTTTTGGGTTATTTTAAAAATAAAGTTAGCAGAAAGTAGAGAAGGCGCAACTTTGGCTCTCACGCTCAATTACTTCACTTTAGGTGAATGAGTCTCATGTTTTGTTGGGACTGTCCATATACTCATAATCAATGTTGAAGATTTATATTCGTGATAAAGACGCCTTCTATCAAATTATAAATATTACTATATCCTCCAATTTCATTTTAAACTTCAGCTTGATCTTGAACAATCTATAATTTCACGTATCATCAATAATCTTTTGTCTAGAGTAATGTGTGCCTTCATGTTTCTGTATTTTGAGTATTTTGAAATTTTGAAGAGCATTCAAGGTGAAAGTTGGATTTTAGATAACTAATTAATTTCACTTTTCATTGTTTTTAGGATGTCGCAATAAAAGTAATATATTTCTCCTACCAAGGTCCCTCGACAATATGCATTCTGTCAACCAACAGTGTGATCTCAAGTGTAACTCTGCGCCAGCCTCATTTGTCTGGTGCTACATTAACATATGAAGTGCAATTTAATTCAATTTTCTGGGTACATTTCTTTTTGTTCTTCGGTTTTGCAACTGAAATTTTTAAATTTTTTTTACCTACTCTTTCTTGAAAACCCAAAAATGGTACCAGGTTTTGAATTTTTATTTGGAATAGTGTAATTATTATGCTTCAATTGTCTCATTTCAAACTCAACACTATATTTTTGTTAAAATCCTTATCAGTTTTAACAGATAAAAACACCATGCTTATCTTCAGCTGGTTCAACGAGAGGTCATCTTGCCAATTTGGTGTACGGTTCTTATTCTTCCCGTTTAATTTCTTTTATATTTTGAAGTCCTAGAATTTTTTTTCTTTAAATTGTTGAAATTTGTTTAAATAGATATGCTTTCAATTTAGTAAATTACTCCAATAGATTTAGTTGAATGAACATAGGATTTACACACAGTTTCATTCAACTAAATCATATTGGCGTGAACAAAAATTCTATAGACTTAAAAATATAAAAGAAATTAAAGAGGAAGAATAAGAATCCGTAGACATGTGGTCTCTCGTTGAACCATCTGAAGATAAGTATGGTGTTGATTTCTCTGGTAAAAATTTAGGTTGTGGTCACTGATAAGGATTTGAACAAAAAATAGTTTTGAGTTAGAAATGAAACAGTTGAAAAATAATAATTAAACTCGCCACACTATACCAAATAAAAATTCAAAACTTGTACCATTTTTGGGTTTTCAAGAAAGACTAAAAAACAATTTAAGATTTCAGCTTCAAGACTGAAGAACAAAGAACAAACAAAATATGAAGTATACCAAATAAAAATTCAAAACTGGTACCATTTTTGGGTTTTCAAGAAAGACTAAAAAACAATTTAAAATTTCAGCTGCAAGACTGAAGAACAAATAACAAAATATGAAGTATTACCTTTTGAAATTGAGTGATACTACAACCTAAAAGTAAAATCCACCCTCACCTACCGCCAGAAAAAATAAAATAAAAATTTTGCTCTCTACTTTTTCTTCTCTCCGAACAAGAAACAACAATTAAAAAAAAAAAGAAAAGACAAAAGTTTTACTCTCTTCTTCTTGTATCAAGAACAAAACTAACCCACATCACTCTTTCAGATAAACCCACATTTTCGCAAACGGGATGGATTTTCTTTCGTTTGGGTGAAGTTAGTTTTATTTCTTATTTTTTAAGTACTATGCATGCAACTCTTGCTTTCTAAATAATTTTTACTCTTTGCTAATTATTCGAATACAAATTACTTGCAAAAAGATTTGAGTATGAACTATTGTTTGTGAAAATACTATAAGAGAATCGAATGGTAAACGACACATGTAAGAGTAAATTGATAATTAGATTTTTTAAGTTCTTTTTAAATGATAGATGCAAGATTTGATTGGTAAATGAAGGTTGATTAAAAGACTCGAAGTACGTTCCTTGGTCCTTATTGTACAAATAAAGTATTTTCCTATAAAATCTAACTTACAATTAAAAAGAAAACTAATATAATTATTTGTCCTCACTGCTCAAAGTCTACTCCTCAAATGAAGGCAAACATCGTATCGTTGGTCCTTATTGTGCAAATAAGTATTTTCCTATAAAATCTAACCTACAATTAAAAATAAAATCAATAAAATTATTTGTTCTTGTCTGCTTAAAGTTTACTCCTCAAATGAAGGCAAGCATCGTATCGTGCCAGATAACGGCTGTCGATACATAGAAATCGTTGTCATATCCCGAATAGGAATGTACGCAAAATTCGTAAAATATTGTTCCACAAATAATTTACGTGCATAGAAATCGTTGCCATATCACGAATAGGAATGTACGCAAAATTCGTAAAATATTGTTCCACAAATAATTTACGTGCCTGCACAACCAAATCAATAAATTGTGCTATTGCAATATACGCTTTCAATTATGAATTCAATCATTTTTAGTTGTATATTAAACTTACATTAGGACGTTTGAAAAACTTAAAATGAGGATTTTCTCCTACCCTAAAATTGGGTTCGACAAGCCATCGTAAGCAGGGTACACCCTGTGACTCTACACATATTTTAATGTGTTTGTGGTAAAGTTTACCACTGATGGTATATGGTAAAAAAATGAGATGGGGTAGAAAAAATGCAAACGGTCAACCAGTTCCTGAATAGAGGGTTCCATTTGCCTCGAACAGTGGGACAAGGGAACTCAATTCCAATTTTGAAAACATAGATGTGGTGCTAGAGAATGCCTAGCAAGTGTACACTTGCACGTGCAGATGGATGACTGAGATTAAACTTAAAATGGAAGATCGAATTTGTTAAGGGTGACAAATCGCATAATCATGTCGTGTTCCGTGTCGACGTATAATGATTATTACATGATAATATCCTACAAACACACAACTTGATAAGAATTGTGTTATAATCATGTTGACACGATTATAACACGGACGCAATAAATCATGTTATTATCGTATTGGCGCGATAATGACACGAACATAGTTATGCCAAAACATGGACGCATTATATTCATTTGCATTATATTCATTTAGTGTTCATGTCACATTATGATAATTTTAATAATTTAATATGTTCGTGTCGTCGTTATCATGCAAACACGATAATGACACGAACATGATCTAAGTCATCCATCTGGACGTGCAAGTCCATTAAATGTTACATCAACAACATTTAACTTCACAATTGATTTACATCATGTGTGTGAACAGCCACTTGACGGGCATTCTCTGGCACCGCATCGATGTTTGCGGAGTTGGAATTAAGTTCGCTTATCCCACTGTCTACGAGGGAAATTGAACCCTCGATTCTGGAACTCGTTGATCGTTTGTGTTTTATCTACCCATCTCATCCTTCAAACACATTATTCTTGATGGAGTTGGAAACTTGACCAAAAACACATTCAGATATGCGCAGAGTCATAGGGTGTACGCTGCTAAGGACTACGGTCGGCTACTATCGAACCCACTTTAGGGTAGGAGGAAATCCTCATTTTGACATGCTTCTCAAACGTTTTACTGTAAGTTTATTATACAACTAAAATTGATTGAATTCATAATTGAAAGCGTTGACTTAATTTTGCAGACACGTAAATTGTTTGTGAAACAATATTTTACAATTTTGTGAACATTTTTCCTATTCGTGATATGGCGACAGTTTCTATGCATCTCATGCGCCAACCGACAACCGTTATCCGTCACCATGCGATGCTTGCCTTCATTTGAGGAGTGGACTTTGAGAGGTGAGAACAAATAATTTTATTGATTTCTTTTCTAACTGTAAGTTAGATTTTATAGAAAAATGTTTATTTGTATAATAAGGACCTATGATTGTACTGCGAGTCTTTTAATCAATTTATCATTTAAAGAAAACTTAAAAAATCTCACATTAGTGGAAAAAATGTGATTAGAGGCTGTTCAAAATAACTTTTAGAGGCGGTTTTGACCCACATCTAATCGAGGTGGCGTGAATTTTACAAGATAATCCAGGCGGTATCACGAATCGCCGCATATTATCGAGAAGGGGCGGCGGTTTAATATAATAACCGCCTCCAATGCTCCTCATAATTGGGATTTAACCGTCTCATGATTCATCACCTGAGGCGGTATCAAATATGTACCGCCCCTAATAATATATAATAAGAGGCGGCTATTATATGAGAACTGCCTCGATGTGGCGGTCATTAAGTTTGAACCACCCCATTTGTTAGCCCTTATGGAGGCAGTTCTAATTCAGAATCGCATCTAATTCACACAATTCTTTTTTTCTGATTTTTTCTTTTAATTCCCTCTTCCTGCAAATATATATTATACTGATAGTAGTAATATTATCAGCTAGACAAACTTTATATATCATTATAATTGTTAAATCAAAACAATATACACATCTAAGTGGTGGCACAGGCAAACAAGTAAACCGAGCAGCTCTCTCTAACTCAAGGTGAGCTAGATGAAGCTCGATGATAAATAACAGCTCGGACAGAGGAGCTAAATGCCCTTCAATGCCAACTGACGATGGAGAACACAAAGATCATCCTGATGGAAGCCGAACTCCACATCATCAAAGAGTGTCACCAATCGAAGCTAGAAGATCGATATTGAGCAAGAGAAGGAGAAGAAAGCGCATGCTCGGGGAGTCGAGTAGGGTCATGCTTGTGGAATTGATGGTCATGCCCGGGGGATTGAGGAAGGTCATCGCACATTCCTAAATTGAACAATAGGTCAGCGATTTATGGATGCATATAGAATTAGCCTGATGTCGACCTACCTTTTCACCACGACCTTCCTCCAAAAAGTGAGCAAAGGGAAGTTGTACTTTAAGAGTGTTATTGAGTGAGCTAACTAGCATAGATTCAAGCGGTCGGACTGAACTTCCAAGTAGATCCGAAGAAATCTTGAGAGAACCTTTTGCCTTATGACTTCTGGAAGGGCGATCTCAACCAGCCGAAGAAAGCCATTTAGTGGGACAAGTGTGGGGTACAGGCAATTGTCTCTGTCGGACAAAGCTCCGAGCTCGATGCTCCATTGGATGATTTCGTCCCCAAAGTTCTCCCGGTTGGCCCTAGTATATTTTATAGACTTTTAAATTTATGAACCGTTAAATTCTTTTGTAATGTATTTTCTATTTTCCCTGCTCAAGTAATTTTAGCTTTCCCATCATATAATCATACCGCATGTATAAAAACTTATGACCATCAGTTTTTAAAAACATGTTATCACCAAGCCTACCATAAGAATAAAATTTGCAATCCTTAAACCTTTCATAAAAACTTGCAACCATTAAATTTCCACGAGTATAAAACCTGCGACCTTCACCATTTGAAAATTTGTAACTTTTAACCATAAAATTATTATATTAACTTAAAATAACTATGTCACCAACCATAAACCTGAACAAGCATTGGGTTAAAATTATAAACCCATAAACCATAAAATCACAACCCATGAAATATCAACTAAGCATAGATCCATAACCATTAACCATAAATCCTTGCTGACCTTAAGTAAGCATCAACCTATTTACACATAAAACCACAAACCATTGCCAACCTAAACAAGCGTCAACGATAACCATAAAGATCGTAAAATCATTGCCGACCTAAACAAGCGTCAACCCATAACCATAAAAATTATAAAACCATTGCCGACCTAAACAATCGTCAGCCCATAACCATAAAAACTATAAAACCATAAATCATTGCCGATCTAAATAAGTGTCAGCCCAAAACCATAAAAACTATAAAATCATAAACCATCGTCGTCCTAAACAAGCGTCAGCCTATAAGTATAAAATACCATAAAATCATTGCCGACCTAAACAAGCGTCAGCCCATAACCATAAAACCATAAAGCCATAAACCATTATTCGCTTTCTAACCAACATGCCCGTTCCCAGGAAATGTTGCTTCATATGCTTTTCCAGTGTCATTGCGTAGCCAGACTTGAAACCATTATCCACTTTCCAACCCCACATGATGAGGTCTTTCAAATCATGAACAAGGATAGTCTCTTCTTCGAAGCTCCAGGTTCTTCTACGTGAATGACCCGATGATGTTTATGCAATGCTGGCCGACGATTCCATGCATTAACTCTTCAAACAGTGACATTATTGAATATTGAACATGAGACTTATTTGCACTTATCTCTTATAAATAGTCAAACGGATGTTAGAAGATAATACATCGGTTCAGTCATTACTCAATTTGAAATAAGAAATAAAAGTGAACTTTGAACACTACGATGTCCTGTAGCTGTAGCCCCGATGACTATAAATTTCGTCCATTAAATTATGTAATACACAAAAAACTGAGAGACTGTCAATAACAATGAACAAATAATAGCATGTTACACGTCCATTAGAAATAATCAACAACAATTGATAGAATATGAAACAACTTGGTCCACAAAGACTAGAAAATAAAAATTCAAAATAACATCTGATTTGTACGTATTTTATGATATTTTTGTGGCTCATTTGTGCGTGATTTGCTTGTATTTATGTGGTCTTGGAGTCCACTTGACATATTTTGCATCGTTTTAGGTTTTGTAATGTTTTCTTTGTTTTTAGTAGTTTTTCTTATATTTTCTTAGTTTTTTTATTAGTTTTTGTTTTGAATGTCAATTTTGGTCAAAGTGGCCCCGGGACGAGGCCGGAAGATGATTCAAACCCGATGAATTCACTGACAAGCCTCGACATATCGTTGGTGCGAGGATCGACCGAAAATGATGAGAAATGTGGCCATATTCATTGTCACCTCACGCATTTTCTCGGTGGATATATCAGTTGTCGTAATACAAGCATAACTCTAAAACCACTAGTTCCATTTGCCTCCACCTTATATCATTGGAAAGCCGAGAGAAATTTCTAAAACTCTTGTGTTTACAATAATCCCAAATTATGAGTCTAAGAATGGCAAAAAACTACTTTAAGTGGAGACAGTTCGCCATGGCCTCGCTTGTGGCAGGTTTTGGTGCGGAGCCCATAACACTCGAAATAAAACTCTAAATGACACAAATCAAACGCCAAATGAAATCAAAGAGGAAGGGCTAAATTCCATATGAAGACACCTATAGCTGATTCCGTATATTGTTCAGTCGATCGAACGGGTTTTAGTCGATCGACTGGACAAGCCCAGATCGACTGACGGGCAGAAAATTTCGGGATTTTTGGCCTATTTTGACGATTTTGCCCCTATAGCCTCTATTAAAAACCCCAACTCTCCCCCAAAAACATAATCCTTTCCGTGGTGATTTTGGACTTGTTCCATCTCCTCCAAGCTCCTTTTTCATTTCCATTGCTCAAGAACCCTAGTTATAATCCCTAGTGTAGTTTAGCTAGCTTAGTAGTTAGTTTAGTTAGGTTTAGTAGTTTCTAGCAAGTTTTGGAGAGGGTGAAAACTCCTTCATTTATGGCTTTAATTGTGTTGAAGATTTGGATTTACTTTTGAAGGTTGTAATCTACATTTGAAGTTTTTGTTTGGTATTTAATGCTCTTGGTAGTTTTCTTTCCCTTCTTTTTTATGCTTTGTTCTTGAATGATTGTTCTTGTTGTTGAGTTGGTTATTAAGCTTTGATTTGTGTTGTTTTCCTTTCATTGTTCTTCAATTTATCTTTTTATCTTTTAGTTTGCTATTGTTCTTGCAAAACTCCATTGTAACATCTAGAAACTTTTTACTCTTTTTAGCTAAACACACTTGGGTTTTCAAAGGACATATGGGACTTTGCTCTTTGATAACTTTGACTTCTTTATATTTAATGCTCTTTGACTCTTTCAATTTCAAGCTTTGTTTTTCCCTCCACTTTACCTTTGAAATTTGCAAGCTTTCTTAGTTTAGTAGATTTTAATTTATGTGGGGTTGTTAATTAGGTTCCATCTATGTCATTAAATTGAGTTAATTTCAAGCAAGCTTTACTTTCCATTTCTATGCCTTAGTTAGTAAATTTTCAAGTCTTCATTTCAATTCAAGCTTTAGCATAAAACTCAAACCAAACCAATGACTTAATGCTTTCTTAGTTTATATTAGATTAGTTAAGATTAACAAGAGACTAAGTAAAAACACCGATCGCCGATAATATCTATACTCGAGAGACACGAGTCGGAAAAACTTACCGCTCTACAATCGACTCCGTACTATTGCGGAGACGATTTCTTAGAGTGCTAAGAAATTCTCGATCAACATCATAAATTACTATTGCAAAACTATTTTACAAGATTTATTCAATAATCACTACAACTCAAGTAACACCCCTCCACTCGTCGTGCATGTTAAACGCGAACATATCTCTTCAGGTGGTCCAGGCTTCACTTGGTTCAACCTGGTCAATATAATCTTTTGGGATCACATTTGACGATCTAAATCCTGGGTCGTATTCCTCAACCAGATGCTCTATTGGGTCTACAATCGTTGAGTCATGAATAAAATTATAAATTAAACAGCATGCCATAATCATTCAGTTTAGGGTGTTAATGTTGTAAAAAGCTGGAGTCCTAAGAATGGTCCACCGCTTCTTCAGTATATCGAATAACCTCCCAATAGCATTTCGAGCCTTCTCATGCCGTAAATTGAACAATTCTTTATAATCTTGAGGCCAATCATGAGTAGTAGACCACTCATCTAGATGATACCTGACACCTCTATATGGTGCAAGCAAACACAAACTATTTGTGTAACCACAGTCATACAGATAATATTTTCCTAAAAAGTAGAGTTTTTTTGCTAAATATTAATGATTAACTATTCATCTAAGCATAAATATTAAGTAATGAAGGCCCCTAACTAAGATTATGCGTTGTGGTAAATGTACCAATAGGGACTTTCAGACCGTTTTATCTTGTGATCTCATTCCGTAGTCCATGACTGTCGGCTGCTGAACCTTCCCAACCTGTTAAAATGAATACATATTTCATGGTAAGGTAACAAACACCAAGAAAATTAACTGTAACTTCGCCTATCCGATTTCAATAACGTGATTTTTTCCTAAGTTGTACCTGAACTTGAACATACATTCTGTCTAGTGCCCTTAAATACCTCTACAAACTTATCCAATAATTAACGAAGAGAATTAAAATTAAAATGATTGTATGAACATGTAATCAAAATCTCGCATCAACTAAACCATTTTGTTTGAGATAATTGTTATATTTATGTATATTACCTTAAACCATTTCATGTTAATATCGGTACAAGTTTCATCGATTGGGTTTGGTGCAGTATATAGGATCGGGTACAACCTTAGTACTGCATCTAGAACACGGTGGAAATGCTTGCTTATAGTCTGTATGGACCACCGCAAAGCACATTTAACGACATAATTTTTCTCATGATGGGCTAGAATAAATAGAAAAACAGTAACTTATTCACTTACTAATACATCCCAGTAGGGGATTAAACCCCTAAGATTCTCTAAGAGGTAGCACAACCTACCGAATGCATTCATATTCATCTGAAGTTGTTCAATGCAGGTTGTATCACTTACGTCAATGAGTCGGCACAAGTGCTTAATCTGCTGAGGTATTCTTACAACCAATCGTTCTCGTACAAATTCAGGGGACCGGCGACACTTAAGAAGGGGGGCATAAAATGTTTTTGATAAAAGAATACAAGCATGAAAAATATTTTCATAATCTTTATCACGTTCTCAATGATCAGGACAACTTCAATCTTATCTTCGTCGCAATCCATGTATATTATTACCTCTAATTTTTCAATATTGGTAAAAAAACAAAAAATCAATATTAGATAGTATATTACATTATCAAAAAACATAACTCTACAGGATATAAGTTTAAATTTAAACTAATATTTTTTGCCAACTCCAATTTATAATACTAAGATTTCGGTTTTGCAAATTCCTAAACAAGTCAACATATAATAAATTTGTTAAACTGTACGTAGACCACATGCTTGATTGGGTAGATAAGTGAACATGGCACGTGTATTCTCCTAAATCAATTGTTTTAAAAACTGATACTCAAAATCACACAAACTGATAACGTCATATTCACATCTCAGCACAATGTCTAATAGCCAGGCATATGTTCTTAAGAGTGGTGTGTTTAGTTGGTTCTAACTTTCAAATATGGAAGTATTATGACAATGACACCCGTTCAGAATGGCATACCCTTATAACAACAAAAGGTGGGTACTTAACAACCTGCAAAAATATTGAAACTAGTTTAGAATTTTATTAGTTTGTAAAAGGTACTAGTAAAAATTAGATCTGAAAATTAACACAAATTCATAGAATTAAACCCTTTTCGCAATGAACCACCGTCTGGGCAATTTTTACCATGTGTTTATCAATGATCCACCGCATACATTACAACTAGTTTTGGAGGTTCAAGCCGATTAATTCAATGTAAATTTCCATAGTAGCAAAATTACGAAGAAGAACCCACCTTTGAAACTCCGCACTGCTTGTCTTTAGGGTTGCAGGAAGACCTATTTAAGTCATCTTTCTTGTAATTACTTTGCTAAGTGGGGGTATAATGTTCAAAATAAACTTGCATACGCAGGTAATTTATTTTCCATCGAAATCCTGATACGAATGTCCGAAGGTTGGCCCATGGATATTATTATCAAATAAATGTGGGATAACATCCGGGCCGTGAAAACTAACCCACGCTTCTATCAATGTTTACAAACGATAGATTAGTTGGGATATCCCAACTATTTTCATCCCATCCGTTTTTACAAAAACAGAAAAACAGCCTTATAAATGAGAAATGTTTTTGTAAAAAATGAGAAATGTTCTTGTAAAACTTTGAGTTGCCAAAAATATTCTTTATGTTAAATTATAAATCTCAAATATCTTAATAGCAAAATCGTTAATACATATAGCAATAAGAAAGAAAAAAAAAACGATTTAAATAACCTAAGAAAGAAGGACTCCAATTATAAAGAGGAAAAACTCCCCACTATGAAAACAAACAAGAGCCTCTGAAGTTGGCCTTTTACGTACATTTTCTTTGCCCAATACATTCGATGGCATCATATGTACGGACAGGAGTGGAACCCGCGACCGAGAATAATCAAGAATACTGCAAAGGATTGATAACTGCCACACAAAGCGATATGCAACCTTTTAAATATAGATATATAAATATATGAAATTATGAGGTGGGGTCCTTGGCCGGAAGGGACCCTGTGTGGCGGCAGTACTTCGACCGCCCCAAGAACTATTGGGTATATAGTAATAAATTGCGATAATATCGGGGAATAATTGAACTAACAGATCTAACGCAATCGAGCAAATATATTATATTTAAACAATAAATATATAATATAATTAAATAACTAAATGAAAGGCAAAGAATATATTATATTAAACAATAAATATATAATATAATTAAATAACGAAACGAAAGGCAAAGTTAACCGTAGAGGCGAGCGAACTCTTTCCTTAAGATTCTTATTGCCCCGTATTCACGGTTTGATAGCAATGAACCTCCCAAGATACAACGACGAACGGAGTTGGACGGAGCAGACGATCCAGTCAACCTGGTGAACGAGAATTGGGCAGACAACTAAGTGCAGGCTATATGATGCGTGAGACAGGTAGAATTATGATATGTATGCGAGAGCTCTCTTAGAAACATGTTTTGATGTATGTGTTGTGTTTTTACACTATATGGGAGTTGATATTTATAGATTTGAGGGACCCTTAAACAAGGTATGAAATCTATAGGAATTAGGATTTCTAATACAAGTCAATCTCCTTATCTTTCTCAATAAGAAAGACTTAGAAGCTTCCAAACGAGGCCCAAACTAATTAAAACTCACAAAATAATGAATAACATTAATATATAGGACATTTCCTATCAAATTAGGAAATTTCTTACACTCATTATCTTCCAAATGTTCAACCTTTGTCATTGACTTTTCACTCACCCAAAGATGGATTTGTAAAAGTAAATATACCACAATAATATACTCGAAACATAGATTAATAATTTGACGTTCGTTTACAAAATTAACGACCCATCTACATATAAAATATTTGGTCAAAAGCACCACAAATAATTTTACCAAATCCAATATCCCAACAAGAACGGCCAAAGGTTAGCTGATTAGGCGCACATTAAATTGTTAGCGCCATGCCATCTAAACAGTCAACGAAACTCATTGATCATTTTATTATATGGAGTCTAGACGTTCCGTTATATCTAATCATCACGCTTAGCGAGTTTTTTTAAGAGCATCGCTTAAACTTTTACATTTGTAATATAAGAATTCCTTTTGTTAAAAAAAGAAGAATTGGTTTTGAAATTGGTTAAGGTTGAGAAAGGACAAGAAAACGAGCACATTTAGGCAGATACATCTATGGAATATGATTATAGCATCCACAATGGACTATTTTTAGAATTACAAAAAGCATTACTATCTTAAGATGATTTTTGGGTGATAAGCCAAAGTTGGTGAAAGATTAGTTTGGGACGATTGATTCATGAAGATTGAAAGGGGAAGATGAAAAATAATAAACTATCAATGTGTGGATGATAAAACCTATAAAGGTTTGAACAGTTTCCATTTTTGATTATTCTCCTTTGATTATTATTTTATTTTTAACTTTAAAAATTACGGTGGCGTGAATACATCATCCCTACCCCTGCATTTATATCTATCCATTTATCAATATTTGTAATCAATTTTTGATTATAGTTGTGATTAAGTGAAAAATGGTGACCTCACGACAAGTTTCCTAAAGTTTGATGTACCCGATATCAAAATATCTTAACGCAAAACCATCTTGTTGGAATATGGGTGATTTGGTTAAAGGAAACCTCGATTTATTTAGGGAATGGTAATGTGAATAGGAACGAGATGAAGATGAGATTCATACACTTCAAATCATTTACTTTACGTCCTCAAATCCATCCCCATTTAGATGAAATGAGGATTTCCCGCCTTCATTATTATTACTCGAATAATTTTTCAAAAATATACATGTATAAATATTTAATTATAAACTTTAATTTATTTAAATATGAGGTCGTTAAAAAAAGATAAATTTAATCTATGTAATTTAATTTTTTATTATAATTAATAGATAATTCACTTAACTTTTTTATGCTTATTCACAATTTTTTTTAACAAGACTTTAAAACGAATATTCAAATTATCCATGTACCATGAGACCCGTTCCTTAAAATAGTAATTCGCCTGTTCTAACTCCTAATGGGAAATTATAGAGAACGGTAATGAATGTTTGAAATGAGTTCTATCCCCACTAGGGGTGAGCAAAGTGTCGGTACAAAACTGAACCGAACTGCAAAGAATCGAATTGAAATATTGCATTAAACAAAAATCGAACCGCACTGCATATATTTCAAAAACCAAATTGCAACGAATCGAATATAACGGTGCAGGTTTATCGATTTAGTATTTAATGTTACTAATAGTAAAATTTACATTTGTTTATGTAAATTTAATGTAAAAAATATATATTTTTCCAAAATCTTGGTAGAAATTTACAATAAAAATTAAAAATATAATATAAATGCCAAATTCGATTCGATTTGGTCCAAACCCTTTTTTTGTTTTACCAAATCGAATAGAACCGAAAAATCAAAATTCTAAAGTTTCAAAACATCAATTTCATGAAAAAACCGAATCCAACCACACCATTCAACTCAATTCCTCAATTTTTTGTATTGCTCACCCTAGTCCCCTCCCAATTTCATCCCTAGATTTGCCCCATCAAAAGTGGGGTACTGTTTGAGTGATTTTTACATTTATTACAGCTGTTATACTTGATAGGATCGGTCTGAGTAGGGTTGAGATCATCAGGATTCGTAAAATGACTTCTTTGCCCTGCTCAATGATGCTAGATTGCCCTTTTCTACCCCTTTCATATGTTAGTTTTTCACACGATGCCACAATACTGAAGCTCCAGTATTTTCTATTCATAAATCATAAGCCCTTTGCCGACGTGTACGACCATCGTTTTCAAGGTAACCTCTCGATATTTTTTCTCTCCTTTGTTAATTTTTCATAGTAAATCCTCAGAGGCATGATCATAACTAAAAATTTCGAATTCTATTTCGTTTATATTTCTCAGAAGAATCGAAGCGCTAGAATTCTATACACTGAATTAAATAAAAATGTTTTATGCCCTAGTTTTCAATCCACTGGCGCTATAATTTTATACACTGAATTAAATAAAAAGGTTTTATGCCCTAGTTTTCAATCCACTGTTGAATGTTAGTCCTTATATGTATCGTTGCTTCTACATACAACTTAGCCTTTTTTTGTTCATTTACGATGGTCGAAACCCCTTATTAACTATGTTTCCTTTTTTATTTTACCCCCCATATATATATGAACAAGCAGGAATATGTACGTTTCTGCAGTGGTAATTTCTTGAAGTTCATTTTATATAAATTGAAAGCTATTCTTACCTACGTATCTAACTTTTTTTTTCCTGATATATGGATCTGCAGTGGTAGCATGACTGCACATTTGGGTTGTTCTGTTCATTTTGCTGCATATGGGTAAGTTTGGGGTAGGTATTTAAGTGATGACCATTTATTTATTTTCTGGTTTTTGCTTGGGTCGGTGTGTTTTATGAATTGGGCAAAATTGCTACTGCCAAACTCAAGTATTAATTAAAGCACTTAACTGAACACACACGAACCTATTTAGGCTTATTCCCCTATTTTTTGTATTGTGAACCGCTCTGTTGATACTATCATTTAATTGATTGTTATCTGCTAATGTAGGAGATGTGTATAAGAGACAGCTTAGATACTGTGGAGAGTATTGGTAAACACTACTGATAAACATAGATACTTCCGTTATGAGGATACTTTGGAGAGTATTGGTAAACACTACTGATAAACATAGATACTTCCGTTATGAGGATACTTTGGAGAGTATTGGTAAACACTACTGATAAGTTATTTATCAGTAGGGCAAGAGGGATAAGGATTTTGTGGACGATAAAGATAACTATGCCATGAGGATCGGGGTCACTCTGCCTATGGAAATCATCAAGGCTAATGCGATCACGTCGGAGATGAAGAACGGGTCGCTGAAGGTGCGTATCCCCTTATCCATTATCGTCAGGGTCGATAATGATGATTGATATGCTTCCTTTGCTTTTGATATTGTTGTTTTGGGTTGGTTATTAGTATTTAGTAGTAGAAGTCTGGATGGTGAGTTTTAAGACTTTTCGGTTAATGGATCTGTTTATGAGTCGATCTTCACATATGTATAAATTGTTAATAGTTAGACGATGCAAATGGAAATGGTAAGCGGCATCTGATAATTTGAAGGGTTATTGAATTCCTAATTAAATGGTTGTGTTGTCTCAAGATATAGTTATAGCAAGTGCTTTCAAGCTTCATATTATAAAATCAAATCAGCACCCATGCCTTCTTAATAGAATTTACAGCAAGTTCACTTGTCACACACACAACAGATTAGAGGAAGATTGATGCTGAAATCGCATTGATAATTTCTTTAAGCGGCTTCTATAGATAACATGTGTCATCTGTTACCCGCGGACAAGCGTGCGAACACAACATTATAGTATTATGTACGCATAAGTGTATTTTATAGATAAATTGCCTGCTGACAATGGCTAACTTGATCGGGGCAGGGTTTTTCCGATTTTCCTCTAACGAGAAAACTTGCTTTCGTTGGTGGGGATGTGACATGGATTTTCGATTTTATTATAAAACTGATTTATTAAAGTATTTTTAGGTTAAACTTGCGTGTGTTATAAATTGATAGAGTGAGCTGAATATATTTATCATATTCAAAAAAGGTCACAAAGGCAGGGAACCCTTGCCAGATGATATTATACTAGAATTCAGAAGCAAGAAATGCACAATTAGGAGAGCATGAATGATCAGAGTAACGGGCGCGCAAATCCAACGAGGTTTCAACAAGCAACAAAACGAGCGTTTTGTTGATACATTTAAATCAAAAATGGTCAGTTCAAATGATTTGATTTGTCGGCTTGGTCCAATTTTAAATCATTAGTTGATACATTTCACATGAGAATATCCATATTAACCAAAAATGAACTTTGAAGAATGAAATTGTTGTTTAACGTCCTAAACTTTTCACCTAAAAATCAAGATCACTCAAGAATTAAGATCAGATTCATCAATTCACGAATTTTCGTTTGAGATCAGCAGTACTAACAACCAAATGAAATTCGGAAAAGAAAAAGAGATTAAATTGTTGCTTAGAATCTTTTAACTAAAAAAAGGAGACGCTTTATTATGTAGGAAAAAATAGGCCTTTAGACACTACTAGTACTTTATACCCGTGCGATTCGGATCTCATGTTACATAAATATGCAAATTGAATATTAGTGTTATTATTGATTCTAATCAATTAAATCACTAAGTATGTATTATTTGATATTTTTTTTGTACACAGTATATTTATTATTATATTTGTAAAGTTGTCGTTCCCACTGATTTTTGATCGGTGACTCGTAACTTAGTATGTCTATTTTTAGTTTTGTATACAACATTATAAATCATAATAAGTTTGATGTCTTAATTGTTTTGGCTATTAGTAATCAAAAATTGTATTTTGTACGCTATTACTAATTGATTAAATTTTTTTTTTCCTTTTTTTAATTCTCAAAATACGGTGATACTGAGGGAACTCAGTGCCCTCGGTATTTTATCGAGGGGAATTTTGGCTCCTCACTATTTTGAATATATATATATATATATATGTGCGTGTGTNTCTCCGACTGCAAGATCCAACTCCAATGTATTGCTATCGTGAAGAAAGCTAGGAAATCCCACTCTCTCCGACTGCAAGATCCAACTCCAATGTATTGCTATCGTGAAGAAAGCTAGGAAATCCCACTCTCTCGTATTTTCATCGTTTACAACTTATGACTCTATGTTATATTTATACTAGGTACATAAGAGAACCCTAATCATAAAAGGGTTGGACTATCCAAGACATGGGCCCAAAATAATTTGTCTATGTTATATTTATACTAGGTACATAAGAGAACCCTAATCATAAAAGGGTTGGACTATCCAAGACATGGGCCCAAAACAATTTTAGCCCAAGTACCTTTATTAATATAACATAGATAATTAAATCCAAATCTAATTTAATTTAATTAAATAATTTCTATCAAATAGAAATTAATATCATAATTATTAATAATTAAATATTACAATTTTAAATTGAATATTTAATACTTTCTTGATACATTCTTAAATTGAAAAACTAGTCGCATATAGTGTGACCCTATAAGCCTTTATATATGACATCAATCCAATGATGATCCAAACAAAACTCCTAGACGGCTTAGCTGTACGAACTCAATATATAAAGAACATTTATTTGAACTCAGCGAATTATAACCTTTATACAAAGTTTTGGTGAAATTCCTTTCATTCCGAATCACTCGATTAAGTTTAAGATTTATCCAAGTGTCTATCTCAATGGCTTAATCAATTTATCTCATCTTTATTAGTCGACAACTAGACCATACTCAATCACTATATTGAATATGTCTCTTGCATTGGTCAATGACTTTAGTCGACCTAATATAGAGATTATGAGTGATCTCTCTCGAAACTCCAATCGAGGGATGAATTCTTTCTTGGCTCAACTACCACCTTCATTTACATAATAATGCACCCAATACAAGTCGTATCTACCCCAAAAGGAGTGCAAGCGTTGGTCATGGTCAAAGTACACCACTCAGCAAATAAGGTGCGTATTGACCTCAAGTCGAAGGATTATCACACGCTTTATAAACTGATAAGTTTATAGACATACAATAAATAACTTATCAGTAGGGTTTACCAATACTCTCCAAAGTATCTATGTGTCCATCACGAATAACTATTATTCGCAGTCTTGAGACTTACTGCATTCTCTAAAATGTGATGCAGACCACATGCCGACATATATTATATTATCAATATCCCAATCTTGATAATCGTTAGTCGGGGCTATTTTGAAATTAATGTTTTATCAATGACATCTCACCATATCAATGACAACATTAACTCTACGGTAACATTTATATGAATAATCACAAACAATCAAAATAATAATTCAATAAATGCAATGCCATATATGTTACGATATATATAATAATTGTGATCAAGTATAATGTCTTTAAATCTGATTGTCTTTAGCACATTCATACTTTCAATCTCCCACTTGGCCTATAGCCAATCACCTATATATCCAATATTTAGTTTTACGAAATGCTCATCATGTTACCCAGAACATGATGACTTTGAGCACACTCTATTTTAATTTCTCCTATCTCCATTATCTCCTTGATCAAGCGGTAGCGTCTTAGTACATGCTTGTTACTATTCGTGGATCACTATTCCTTGCTAGCGCAATAGCACCAATGTTGTCACAATACAACGATATTGGTGCTAGGAACTACCCCTAATTCATTAAGAATTTGTTTATCGAGACAGTTTCTTTAGCTGCCTCTTATGCAGCTATGTACTCAGCTTCATTTTACCGAATCAGCGGTAGTAGTTTGCTTGGAACTATTCCAACTTACTACCCTATCATTGAAAAGAAGGCATATCAAATATGACTTAAGATTATCATGGTCTATTTAGAAACCAGCATCAGTATAAGCAGTAACTGTCAGTTCCTTTTGTCCACTGTACTCTGAGAAATATTCTTTAGTTCTTCTAAGATACTTAAGAATACTCTTGACTGCTTTCCAGCGTTCTTCCCCAGGATTCTGCTAAAATCTGCCAGTCATGTTAAGTGCATAAGCCACACCTGGCCTTGTGCAAATCATGACATACATGATTGATCCTATTGCCGAAGCATATGGGATCCTTTTCATGCGCTCAAGTTCCTTATAAGTATAAGGACCATCCTTCTTTTGATAACTTGAGACCATGACCCATTGGAATATATCCTCATTGGAATCTTCCATAGAAAATCATCTTAGCACTTCATATATGTAYATGGACYGTGATAGCCCCAATGTTCTATTAGGTCTATCCCAGTAGACCCTAATTTCAAGAATATAATAGGCTTCACCCAAGTCCTTCACCATGAAGGTGCTGGACAACCAATCCTTTATTGATTGCATGACAAGAGTATCATTTCCAATAATCAATATGTCATCTATAATAATAAAAATAATACTCCCTCCAGTGCGTTTACTTTAAACGCATGGATCTTCTTTGTTTCTGACAAAATCAAACGATTTGATTGCTTTGTCAAAATAAATGTTCCAACTTCTAGAGGTTTGTTTAAGTCCACAAATAGACTTTTGTAGCTTGCATACCGCTTTGGGTTTCGATTCAAATGTAAAACCCTCTAGTTGTATCAAATACGCTTCCTCGGTTAATTCACCATTGAGGAAAGCGGTTCTAACATCCATCTGCCAAATATGGTAATCGTGGTATGCAGCTATAGCAAGTAAGATCCTAATGGACTTGATTTTCGCAACGGGAGAAAAGGTTTCATCATAGTCAATTCCTTCTCGTTGACTATAACCTTTTTCTACCAACCTAACCTTGTAGGTTTGTACCTTACCATTTGCATCGATTTTCTTCTTGAAGACTCATTTGCATCCAATGGGTCTAACCCCAACTGGAAAGTCAACCAAGTTCCAAACTTGATTTATGTACATCGAGTCCATTTCTGATTTCATGGCTTCAAGCCACCTCTTTGAGTCAATGTCTAACATAGCCTCAGTGTAAGTTCTAGGTTCATCATCGTCCGTAATTTCTACGTCACATTGACCCTCTACAATGAGGTTTAGTCTTTCCGGTCGCCTATGAATCCTAGTAGACTTACGAAGTTGGTTATCTTGCATTTGAGTGTTCTGATCATGAGAAGGTTCTTCTGTGCTGGATAGTCCAGCATTTTGAGATTTCTCAGAAGTGTCATCAACATGAACTTCCTGAGGAAGGAGTTGTGCAACCATTGCTTGGTCTTCCATTGGTTGCAATGATAAATTTTGTATTGCTGCACCAATTCTATCAATGCTCCCACTGGCTAGAGATTGTCCTTTAAGTGACAAATCTTCACCATAGGAATGACCAGGAGCTCCCACTGAACTCTTGTCTAGGTCATTAGACAAGTTTTCAACCTCCATGTCACTTTGTGATTCTTGAATTTCTACAAATTCTACCTTATTTCGACTTCTTTCCTTGTAGACATAGTCTTCCTCAAGGAAAGTTGCTTGCCTGGAAACAACGATCTTATGTTCTCCAGGAAGATAGAAATAGTATCCTCGTRTTTCTTTAGGATAMCCCACAAAATAACATTTCTCACTTTTAGATTCCAACTTGTCAGTAAGCATCTTCTTTACATATGCAGGGCAACCCCAGGTTCGCATGTGCGTAAGTGATGGCTTCCTATCATTCCATAACTCGTATGGAGTTTTATTTACTGAATTCGATGGAACTCTATTCATAACATAAATTGAGTTCAGTAAAGCATACCCCCATAGGTATGTCGAAAGATCTGAGAAACTCATCATGGATCTAACCATATCTAATAAGGTTCGATTTCTCCTTTCAGAAACACCATTCATTTGGGGTGTTCTAGGAGGTGTCCATTGCGATTGGACTCCATGAAGTTTTAAGTAATCGAGAAACTCTTTACTCAAGTATTCTCCTCCTCAATCCGATCGAAGAGTCTTAATACTCTTTTCAACTTGTTTCTCAACTTCTAACTTATACTCCTTAAACTTCTCAAAAGCCTCTGACTTGTGCTTCAAAAGATACACATGTCCAAATCTAGAGAAGTCATAAGTAAAAGTAATGAAGTATGAATAACCACCTCTAACTTGAGTAGGAAAAGGTCCGCATACATCAGTATGAACCAACTCAAGCACCTCTTTTACTCGTATGCCTTTTCCAAAAAATGGCTTGTTGGTCATTTTTCCTTTGAGACAAGATTCACATTGTCCATAAGACTCAAAATCAAATGGTGTTAAATAGTCTAACTTTCTTAACCTTGCGATTCTTGTTTCATTTATGTGACTAAGCCTATAATGCCATAAGTAGGTGGAATTATTCATATTACTTAACTTTATACGTTTTTTTTGCACATTGAGAATGTCGCGACTACAATCAAGAACATATAAACCATTCACAAGTGGAGCATTTCCATAAACAATACCATTATGCGTAAATAAACAATTATTATTAGCAAAATGGAAGGAAAACCCTTCAATGTCTAACATTGGAAAGGAAACAATATTCTTCGTCATCGATGGAACAAAATAACAATTATATAGATTTAGTCTATAACCCGAGGGTAAATCTAATTTATAAGTCCCTACACGCTCGTCAGCAACCTTTGCTCCATTTCCCACGCGCAGGCAAACTTCCCCCGGTCTAACCATCCTGCTGTCACTTAGCCCCTGCACATTATTACAAATGTGTGAGCCACATCCGGTATCAAATACCYAGCAGTGAGAGTTATTAATAKACATATTTATCTCAATGACAAACATACCTGTGGAGCCGGAAACATCTAATGCTTTCCACTTCTCACAGTCTCTCTTCCAATATCCCTTTTCTTTGCAATAAAAGCACACGTCTTTAGCCAGTTTTGACCTTTTATGAGCACCTCCTTTTGGCTTCAAAGCCGTAGGCTTAGGCCCAACCTCAGTTTTCTTTTTCTGCTTTTTCTTACCTTTTAGGTTAAATTTAGCAGATGTACTCACCATGAGTATAGTTTTACCCTTTGAGGTGGAAGACTCATATGTCTTAAGCATGTTATGAAACTCGGGAAGCTTTGCTTTCGTGTTGTTCATATTATAATTCACAATGAAGTTTTCAAATGAACTAGGAAGCGGCGAATTCATGATCAAGTTGACCGAGACATTTTCAGGTAGGTTCGTTCCAATCGAAGCCAACCTCTCAATCAACCCTATCATCTTCAATACATGCTCAGACACCTTGCCCCCATCATGAAGCTTGCACTTAAAGAGATCTCTTAGCAGCTCATACTCCATAGTTTGAGCTTGCGAAGCATAGAGACTCTTCAAATACTCCAACATTTCATAAGGGGCCATGTGTTCATGCTGTCTCTGCAATTCCGTCGTCATCGCAGTTAGCATGACACATTGTGCCGAAGTTGCATCATCCTTATGTTTCTCATGAATATCCTTGTCAAACTTGGCATATTTAGGAGAATCTTTATCAGGAATCTCAGGAACAGGTGTGTCCAACACATACTCAATCTTTTCTTGTCTCAGAACTAAACGCAGATTGCGCAACCAGTCCATAAAGTTCGGTCCAGTCAACTTGTTCGTTTCAACCAAACTTTTCAATGATAAATTCGACATCTTAACTAATCTGGAGAAAATAAATAGAGCGGGAATTAAAACTCTAATTCTAATTCTTATGATCACAATTATTAACTAATTAATAAGGACTTTAATAATTAGCTCCCACTATTTTAACATATTCTACGACCCCATGATAGAATACAGACTCATATCAAATATGATCATAATGAGCCAAGATCCATGTTCATACTATTGAAGCCTCTGCTAGGGCTGATGACCACAATAGCACAACTGGTAGGTGCCCAAACCAATTATAGACAATTATGACTCTTGGTCGATCGAATCTAATCCGATCTTACGCCCTTAGTTGATTCCGACGCTGGGGCGACAAGAAAGAACCAAGTGAGTCAACCCCATTACACGATTGCAAACATATGCACCTATGAGCGAGCCTTAACCTCGTCGACCGGAGCAAACACTAGGGTGCAAATACTCATGGACGAAAAAGGTTTCGTCCTCACCCAATTATAATGGACAGCGCGTTCACCCAAGATGAGACTCATATTATATTTGGGGAACATTTATCGGGGTTTAACAATTAACAAGATCCAAATGAACAGTAAACAATTATTGGGCGCCGACTACCCATAATTTATAAGCAAACGGTCCAACAAATATTGGGTGCCTCCTACCCAGAGTTTGTAAGCAAAAGGTCCGACAAATACTGGGCGCCGCCTACCCAGACAATATATGCGGACTCTATGCTAAAAAGTAATATACGAGCACATAGACAATTATTGCAAGTAGAGGAACAACTCCATAATTAAATTAAAATTCAAAATTTTAATTTAATTTATATTATCAAATAAGGAAATAATATAATAATAATCATGAGTTAATTATTTAAATTTAGAAAAATTAAATTCCAAATTTAATTCGATTTCTAAACTACTTTAAAAGGTTTAAAATTTAGAAATTATTAAATTCTAAATTTAATTCTTATTTCTAAATAATTTTAAAAAGGTTTAAATTTAGAAATTATTAAGTTCCAAATTTAATTCTTATTTCTAAATAATTTTTAAAAAAAGCTCTAACTTAGAAATTAATTAAATTCTAAACTTAAAATTAATTTATAAGACAATTTTAAAAGACTTTTATTAAAAATACATATTTCAAAATTTTCAGCATAGCCAAACAGCCCCTTAAAATTTTCTGAAAGTTTTAGGGTCCTTTCTGTAATTTTCGAAAATTTTAGTAATTACAGAAATGCCATTTGGACTTAAAACAGTTTTCTGGAAAGTTTCTGGAGTTAAAACGCAGTTTCTGAAAAGTTTCAGGCACCCTCGCAGTTTTCTAAAAACTGAGGGTAATTTTGTGATTTTCATAAATTTCTAAAATTACAATAAGGCCCAAAACTATATCAAATTCTCAAAAATTTTACCCAAGCCCTAAATCGAATTTAGGGCTTTCGATTCGGCCGTCGTCGGTCAAAACCGACGGCACCTTTCTGTAGCCCGCGACGAGACGAATCCACCGGACCCAAGACCCCGCCGAAATGGCTCGCCGGAGCGGTCCGAAATCAGCCTGAACCGCTGCGGACCCTGCGGCTCCAATGCCGCCGTCGCCACCTCGCCTTCAGTCGCCGTGCAGCCGTTTGGAAGTTGCCGTCCTGCCCAGCAGGAGCCGGCTCCACTCAGCGGCGTCTCGCATCGGGTGGCGCTCCATCGCCGGCGAGGTTCGGCAGTTCACGGAAGGCGCAGGTAAGGTTTGCGTTTTCAATTCTTCCCAGTTTAGTACGTTATTATTATTCGAATATTATATTATTTTAAAAATTAATTCATTTAATCTAATTAAATAAAAACAAAACAATTAAATAAAACTATTTAATTAATCGTTTAAACTAAATCATTTTAATCTAATCAAAATAATTAAACAATAATTAAACCCATGATTAATATTATAAATTTATAAACATAATCGTTAACACAGCCCCGGGCTCTGATACCACTGTTGGAATTTGTAGAGACGAACACCATGCTCGTGCAGCGGAAGTTTTAAAATTTTGGATCCAACAGATCCATCCTGTGAACGAATATATTTATATAATAAATAAACGAAACAAAAGCATGAAACCCTTACAGAAAATTCAGGGTCATACGATAACCCGACTGATCAACATGTAAATTCAGGTTCGAGTTGAACAGTAAGATATCCACGCGATTAATCTCCGACTGCAAGATCCAACTCCAGTGTATTGCTATCGTGAAGAAAGAGAAATCCCACGAAAGTTCAAGAACTCCCAATCTCAAAATTAGGGATTTTTGTTTTCTAAAAACTCTCTCGTATCAGTGTATATTTTCATATTTACAACTTATGACTCTATGTTATATTTATACTAGGTACATAAGAGAACCCTAATCATAAAAGGGTTGGACTATCCAATACATGAGCCCAATACAATTTTAGCCCAAGTACCTTTATTAATATAACATAGATAATTAAATCCAAATCTAATTTAATTTAATTAAATAATTTCTATCAAATAGAAATTAATATCATAATTATTAATAATTAAATATTACAATTCTAAATTGAATATTTAATACCTTCTTGATACACTCTTAAATCGAAAAACTATTCGCATATAGTGTGACCCTATAGGCCTTTATATATGACATCAATCCAATGATGATCCAAACAAAACTCCTAGACGGCTTAGCTGGACGAACTCAATATATAAAGAACATTCACTTGAACTCAGCAAATTATAACCTTTATACAAAACTTTGGTGAAATTCCTTTCATTCCGAATCACTCGATTAAGTTTAAGATTTATCTAAGTGTCTATCTCAATGGCTTAATCAATTTATCTCATTTTTATTAGTCGACAACTAGACCATACTCCTGATATAGAGATTATGAGTGATCTCTCTCGAAACTCCAATCGAGGGAATGAATTCTTTCTTGGCTCAACTACCACCTTCATTTACATAATGATGCACCCAACACAAGCCGTATCTACCACAAAAGGAGTGCAAGCGTTGGTCATGGTCAAAGTACACCACTCAGCAAATAAGGTGCGCATTGACCTCAAGTCGAAGGATTATCACACGCTTTATACACTGATAAGTTTATAGACATACAATAAATAACTTATCAGTAGGGTTTACCAATACTCTCCAAAGTATCCATGTGTCCATCACGAATAACTATTATTCGCAGTCGTGAGACTTACTGCATTCTCTAAAATGTGATGCAGACCACATGCCGACATATATTATATTATCAATATCCCAATCTTGATAATCGTTAGCCGTGGCTATTTTAAGAGTAATGTTTTATCAATGACATCTCACCATATCAATGACAACATTAACTCTACGGGAACATTTATATGAATAATCACAAACAATCAAAATAATAATTCAATAAATGCAATGCCATATATATTACGATATATATAATAATTGTGATCAAGTATAATGTCTTTAAAATCTGATTGTCTCTAGGACCATTTCATACTTTCAACTTTTACAGCCTGTTAATATAAGATTTTCTTTCTTTAAGAAAAAAAAAGGAATTTGTTTGAAATCGGCCAAAGGTCATAGGCGGGCACATTATGGAATATAATGTCTCTCAACTTGTTATTGAAGCTCCTTTAGAAAAAATAGTACGAGGGGAACCAGAATTTTTCTGTCTAAAAGAAGTTTATAAAACTAGTGTAGATAAAGCATCTTCCTCATATTTGGATCCATTATAAATTCACACATACAACAGATTTGAGGAAATCGCGGCTGACACGGCTAACATAACACGACATAATAGCTTGATACGAACACTAGTATCAAATTGTACAACACGAGTCCATAGAGAGACAATTGTGACACAATTATGCATGACACCACGTAATTCTAAATACAACAGATTTGAGGAAATCGCGGCTGACACGGCTAACATAACACGACATAATAGCTTGGTACGAACACTAGTATAATTGTAAACACGAGTCATAGAGAGACAATTGTGACACAATTATGCATGACACCACGTAATTGTAAATACAACAGATTTGAGGAAATCGCGGCTGACACAGCTAACATAACACGACATAATAGCTTGGTACGAACACTAAGTATAATTGTAAACACGAGTCAACAATTGTGACACAACTATGCATGACACCACGTAATTGTAAATGCAAGTGCTTATAAAGTTTGATAGGTGAGTGTACTATTATTTACGAGTCAACAATTGTGACACAATTATGCATGACACCACGTAATTGTAAATGCAAGTGCTTATAAAGTTTGATAGGTGAGTGTACTATTATTTCTTGCGTAATTTTATTTAATATATAGATAAATATTACGCTAATTGTGGCATTTTATTGGTTTGGACGTTTATTTAGGCAAGTTTGATCGAAAAGTTGAAGAAATGGACTAAGCTTGGAACCTATGTTGGCCTAAATTTTGGGACTACAAATGCAGACCAATGGACTAAAATCACAGGGTCCTAACTCATATGGGATAGTGTAGTTTTCTCAAACTTATACATTCTGATCGAACTCATGATTAGTTCAACAGACTTGATTTGTCGGTTCGGTCCGGTTTTAAACATTGGTTAACATAATTCATCTGAGTATCTATATTAACTATAACTGAATTTCAAAGAATGAGAATGTTGTTTGGCAGCGATTAAATATCATTTCACTCCCTTTTCGTTTGACTAGAGAATAACGATAAAACAACAAAAAATTTTTTTGGAAATACTGATTGAATATAAATTGTGTGTGTATATGATTGGATATAAATTTTTTAGCAAAACTTCCTATTAATAGTGAGATACAAGTGTGTGTAGGGATTAAATGAGGAATAAAAAGGAAAAAGAGAGATGAAAAAAGAAAAAAAAGTTGGAAGTAGAGTTAGATTGAAAATATTTCTGGTGAAAAATAAATTGACATTTATAAATATTCACTTGTTCAACCTTTTTTCCCACCTATATCCAATATTCGCCTAAGTCACAAACTTTCGCAATGGTACTTGTACACTTTACACATTTCATTTTAGGTCAACAGTAACATAGAGACTTTCAAACGAACCAAGTTACTTGATACTTGACTCCAGATCAATTGTTAAAAGCTGATTTGAGATCGCTTTGTTAACTTAACCAACCAACCTCGACCACAATTTTCTATTTGATAAAATACTTTGTATCGAGCTTGATTATTAAAAAAAAAAAAGGGAAAATTCCCATTTGGTGACAAATCCAAACATCCGTCTACCATTTAATCCTTCTAATTTGTTTTGTCCCATATAGGCCAATCGATATTATTAATTAATAAATTATAATTAGGAATTGACCATCTCATCCCTAAATAAAATCACGACACCTCTTCCCTCAACCGAATACCAAGTTTCCCGTTTTGCGTGTCGTTTTGCTTGGAAAATGGAGAATGATTAATCTGATAATTCCGTTACATATTTATTTTCCATAAACTTTGGAGAGTATTGGTAAACACTACTGATAAACATAGATACTTCCGTTATGAGGATACTTTGGAGAGTATTGGTAAACACTACTGATAAGTTATTTATCAGTAGGGCAAGAGGGATAAGGATTTTGTGGACGATAAAGATAACTATGCCATGAGGATCGGGGTCACTCTGCCTATGGAAATCATCAAGGCTAATGCGATCACGTCGGAGATGAAGAACGGGTCGCTGAAGGTGCGTATCCCCTTATCCATTATCGTCAGGGTCGATAATGATGATTGATATGCTTCCTTTGCTTTTGATATTGTTGTTTTGGGTTGGTTATTAGTATTTAGTAGTAGAAGTCTGGATGGTGAGTTTTAAGACTTTTCGGTTAATGGATCTGTTTATGAGTCGATCTTCACATATGTATAAATTGTTAATAGTTAGACGATGCAAATGGAAATGGTAAGCGGCATCTGATAATTTGAAGGGTTATTGAATTCCTAATTAAATGGTTGTGTTGTCTCAAGATATAGTTATAGCAAGTGCTTTCAAGCTTCATATTATAAAATCAAATCAGCACCCATGCCTTCTTAATAGAATTTACAGCAAGTTCACTTGTCACACACACAACAGATTAGAGGAAGATTGATGCTGAAATCGCATTGATAATTTCTTTAAGCGGCTTCTATAGATAACATGTGTCATCTGTTACCCGCGGACAAGCGTGCGAACACAACATTATAGTATTATGTACGCATAAGTGTATTTTATAGATAAATTGCCTGCTGACAATGGCTAACTTGATCGGGGCAGGGTTTTTCCGATTTTCCTCTAACGAGAAAACTTGCTTTCGTTGGTGGGGATGTGACATGGATTTTCGATTTTATTATAAAACTGATTTATTAAAGTATTTTTAGGTTAAACTTGCGTGTGTTATAAATTGATAGAGTGAGCTGAATATATTTATCATATTCAAAAAAGGTCACAAAGGCAGGGAACCCTTGCCAGATGATATTATACTAGAATTCAGAAGCAAGAAATGCACAATTAGGAGAGCATGAATGATCAGAGTAACGGGCGCGCAAATCCAACGAGGTTTCAACAAGCAACAAAACGAGCGTTTTGTTGATACATTTAAATCAAAAATGGTCAGTTCAAATGATTTGATTTGTCGGCTTGGTCCAATTTTAAATCATTAGTTGATACATTTCACATGAGAATATCCATATTAACCAAAAATGAACTTTGAAGAATGAAATTGTTGTTTAACGTCCTAAACTTTTCACCTAAAAATCAAGATCACTCAAGAATTAAGATCAGATTCATCAATTCACGAATTTTCGTTTGAGATCAGCAGTACTAACAACCAAATGAAATTCGGAAAAGAAAAAGAGATTAAATTGTTGCTTAGAATCTTTTAACTAAAAAAAGGAGACGCTTTATTATGTAGGAAAAAATAGGCCTTTAGACACTACTAGTACTTTATACCCGTGCGATTCGGATCTCATGTTACATAAATATGCAAATTGAATATTAGTGTTATTATTGATTCTAATCAATTAAATCACTAAGTATGTATTATTTGATATTTTTTTTGTACACAGTATATTTATTATTATATTTGTAAAGTTGTCGTTCCCACTGATTTTTGATCGGTGACTCGTAACTTAGTATGTCTATTTTTAGTTTTGTATACAACATTATAAATCATAATAAGTTTGATGTCTTAATTGTTTTGGCTATTAGTAATCAAAAATTGTATTTTGTACGCTATTACTAATTGATTAAATTTTTTTTTTCCTTTTTTTAATTCTCAAAATACGGTGATACTGAGGGAACTCAGTGCCCTCGGTATTTTATCGAGGGGAATTTTGGCTCCTCACTATTTTGAATATATATATATATATATATGTGCGTGTGTGTGTGTGTGTGTGTGTATATATATATATATGTATATATATATAGTATATATATATATATATATATATAAAAACATATTTTTATTGACATCTATCGTGTAATATTAAAAGTATGTATGATAAGATCGGTCTTTTGTTACACTGTATAGAACGATTGAGTTATTTAATTGAATATGTAATTAATGAAGTCTCATATTCTTAAAGTTACCACGTGGTTGATTCCTTATAGAATCATTAAAAATATTAATTGATCGATAATTACATATTTTTTGATTCCTTTTTATTTATCAAAATATCATTATTTAGAATTATATTAAATAGAAAAATAATTTTCAATTAGTTCTTCTGAATCATTCACCATCCCATACATCATTGTTGAATGGTTTAATCATCTTAAATTATAAATAGAAGTCATTTTCTAACCGTAGTCTACATTTTCAATAATTTAAGCTTATAAAACTAAGTAATATCCATATGTGGAATATGAAATATTAGAATTAGAACACTAAGGAAAAACATCCAATCATGCTAAAATAATAATTAACATCAATACAATTCAATATTCAACAAAAATTAAAATGAATTGTTGTTAAACTCATTCAAGCTATTCTCCTATTAAAGTAGTAGGTAGAGGGAAAAAAAACACACCTAAAATGCATTCAATGTCTAAACTAATAAAAATAATTTAAAACCCATAACAATTATCCCAAGGATAATCAAATAAATGTACATCCACTTACTGGTAAAGTTATTTTATGGTTTTAACTAAAAGATTATATTTTTGTTAAATATTTTTTTAAAACCCATGACAATTATTCTCAAAGATAATCACATAAAATTACCTTCCCATACCGGTAAAGTTCTTTTATGGTTTTAACTGAAAACTTCCATTTTGAAGATTGTTGAGGTAAGTTTGTGTGGGTGATCCGCTAACATTACTAATTGTAAGGGGACAATACCCGCATCGTCAAGGCCGTATCAAATGAAGAATCAATAAATTATGTAGAAAATATAAACAACATGATCAACTTTGTAAAACATAAAATCAAACCTATTTATTATTTGTCATCATATATTATAATTGTCAATTAAATAAATATTGATTAAAAGACAGATTTATATGATTATAAGAGAATATCTCATATTAATAGAGTGACACACTGTAAGTAAAGTATATACAAAGTACTAAATATTTCATTATCACATATATAAATATTTGAATTTTATTGGTTACTTGTTGCAATATATAACTTTTGATTACTTTTATATTTTTATTAAAAAAATATTTGAATATTAGAAACAAATTGATTAACGTGAAATTTACTCTTTTTTTTGAACATTAAATTACAGTTTACCAGGGATTATGTAGGAAGTCTTTTAATTTTAATTCATTTATAATTAATGGAGATTATTATATTTTCCAGTGGGATAATTATTATTTTAAATTATTCAAATTTCACCATTTAGATATTAAATGATTAATATAATCGAATTTACCCTATTCCAAATAACTATTTATTTATGAAGGTTATTTTGTATTATTTAATTTTTAATAAATAATATTTGATGGAGGATATAATTTGTAATTTACCATTTTGATGTTAAGGATAAATAAATTGAACTCAAGAATAATTTAAAGTATTACTTTTTATTTAAAATACGATTAAACACACATATTTAACCAAATAATAATTTACGGAGGCTAAATTGTACATTAGGTAACTTGATAGAAAGTAAATAATTATTTATGAAGGCTCTTAATAATTATTATATATTTTAGTTATTTTGAAATTTTTGAATATTAGAACATTTTAAATTAAAGATTATACAAAGTTTTTGAAATTATCTGATTATATTGTCATATCTAATATATGATTTAAAAACTAATTTTAGGATCGGATTTAAATCAATTAGAAATTAATATGAATCAATTAGAATATGTCAATACTTTTATAAAAATTCTTGTCATGCGTTTAATGTTAAAAATATTGACTATGCATAAATTTAAATTAGAACATAATCCTATAACTATTTTTGAACAATGTAGAGAAAATATTGTGTAGTATTATAGAAAATGGTAACCATGCATTCAATAATGAAAAGAATATTGATTTTTTTTATATTGCTAGCTTATTATATAGATATAAATATTTGTAAGATTTATTAATTATAATTTTAATTTGTCATAATTTGATTGAAAAAATAAATTTACTTATAGTATATCTGAATATATATGCATTAAGAATTATTTATATGCAAGTCATATATAAATTAATGTGATTGATAATACTTATACATATTAATTTTAATTTACCGTATTAACTTTATAATTAATTAGATATGTATACATTTGATAATGATTTTTTATGGCAGATTTTAGTTGAATAATTATATATGTGAATTCATATACTATATATAAGTCATATTTAAGATTTAAATATGATCCAAATATATATATATTTAAGATTTAATAAGTATGTAATTATAACTTAAATATAGACATGAGTACATGATTTTTATATTTTTTTAAATAATTAAAACTAACTACTATTTTTAGCATGTCGTTTTGGAGGGAAAATCTTGAGAAATATTTTTACAAACACTAGCCTTTTTATATATATATAGATATAGATATAAATACTCGATACTTGAATCGAGATTGATGGTTAGAGTTGATTTGAGCTTACTTGTGTGTACAATGAATTAAACATGACCACATTTTTATGTTCGATAATATATAAAATTCGACTTGAGATTGAACTCATTTATTAAAAAAGAATAAAATGCACGTAAAAATACCAAATAACTCAAGTTCGTCTTATATTCGATTCAATTAAAGTTCATCCGAGCTCAATTTGGTTATTAATGGAATAAACTTAGCACAATTCCCGATGTTCGAGTTATATTCAAATAAACTTGAACATTACTAAGTCCAACTCGTCTCATTTACAACCATATAGTTTATCCAATATTGAATTTGAGTGGTTGTAAAAAATAAAATAAAATATTTCTCCCTCTATCTTAGATAAACTTGTGTTTTTTTTTCATTCATCTTAAATTATATACTTATTTTCTGTTTAAAAGTAATAACTAGTATTGTGCCCGTGCGTTGCACGATAATTTTTTATTTTATTTTATGTAAAATAAAATAATTATTTTAAATGTATTAAAGTATTTAAATAAGTAATTGTATATATGTATATTTAAGTTATATATATATATATATATATATATATATATATATATATATATATATATATGTGTGTGTGTGTGTGTGGTGTGTGTGGTGGTGTGTGTGTTGTGTGTGTGTGTGTGTTTGTGTGTGTGTGTGTGTGTGTGTGTGTATTTTGGTGAGAACCATCACTTGGTCTCAAACCAAAGATGATTTTTACCATAACTGCTCCCTATATATAAATCATCTAAATATTATTTAAAAATCGAATAATATTTAAAACAATATAACTTTGTTCATAAAATAATTCTTATTAGACGAAATGTAATTTATAATTATGAAAAAATCTCTTATACACAACTTTTATAGTTTTGTTACTATGTTTATTCTCATCATCGTCGATCGATATTTTTAAACTTTTACAATTGGTCACCTTTGATATTGGGGCTGACAAATCCTACGTGTCGGGCTCTTATCGGGCCGGCACAATAAGGCACGACACGATAATCATAGGCACGAATACTACACGATAAGCTTATTGGGCCTATAATCTAAACCCGAACCACGACACGCTAAAATACGAAAAGTACGACACGGTACGATAGGCACGATAAATAAAAATACTGAAGTTATTTAATCTGACCCATTAATCACATTAGGCCCGTTAATTAATAAATTACATGATTTTCTTAATAGATATAATACATATATATAAAATTATCAATACAAATTATCTAATACATTTAAAATTATAATAGGACAAATGTACTAATGATAAATTAAAGATCACAAATACTAACAATGAGTAAATGTATATAAAAGGGGAAAATTAAAATATTATCGGGTCTTATCGTGTTTATCGGGTTAGAACGTTATCAACTCATTACTTAACGTGTCTTATCGTGTCAACACGATAAGGCACGGACCCAATATGCCTAAACTCATACCCTATTATTTTGTGTCATGTTCGTGTTGGTCAATCATGTCGTGCCTCATATTGCCACCCCTACTTGATATAGAAACGTACAATTGACCATGACTGAAAACTGAGTTTTTCAGGAAAAGTCCAATGTGAGAGAGAAATTGTCCTTGAATTTTGTTGATCATCATAGTATATGACACAATCAGAGAAAATTGTCGTCGTTGGAATTCGAAAGGCAGCCTCGAATTAGATGGTGTGATAGTCATCTTAGGGATGAACAACAATTCACCCGCATTGCTTCCTTGAGAAATATTAGCCTATACAATATGGTCTTCAAGTTTTGTAACAACCAACATTACACAACACAAAGAAATGATCAATATTTCTCAACAACATGAGTGGAATTCTAATTTTTAGTTTTACCTCATAGTTCGGCAATCCATAATATTTGATGGTGCTTAGAAATTATGGTGAGTGGACATCCTAAAATATAACAATGTTTGAATCGGAACTTTAATTCTCCATCATTTTATGACATCATATATTTATAATAAAATCGACGACATCAAGTGTTAGGCATTTAATAGCACGACCCTCCAAAAAAACGAAACATTCAGTAATTTTTTTCAAATTGTTGATATGTACTGGCCACAATTGACAGAACATGGTCACTATCATCTTTCAATAATAGATAACCTGGATTTCAATTTGAGCGATACTATCGTTTGGTCCTCCAACTATTACTTCTTGGTTTTGGAATTAGTTTATCTTTTTACGAATCTATTATAATTGATGCCACAGTGTTCATTCCACTCGATGCTGATTTCTCACTTGTATTGTTTTGCATGTTTACTGAGATAGTAACAAAATACATTATTTTATGAAATCAATTCAAATCAAAAGTATTGAATCGTAATAATATTTTATAAATAACATGATGATAGCCAATAAAATAAATATTACATTGTATTGCACCGTGCAATTTTGCATATTTTAATTTAAAAAGTGGTTAAATTGTTTTTGAGAAAAGTGACAAATTTGATATTGTTGGACTCACAATTAAAACCTAACTAACATATACATACATACATATATTCAAATGATCTTATTAATTTTATTAAATAATAACTAGGGTATCCATCCTAATTTTGTTGAGAAAATTTTTACATAATTAAAAAAAGTAAATTATCATTAATATTAAACATTATTTATGAGATCAATTCAAATAAGAAAATTATTGAATCATATATTTGATTTGATATATAACACATTGATATCCAATAAAATAAATACTAAATTATATTATAATTTTTATATAATCTAATTTAAAAAAGTGGCCAAATTACTTTTGATATTATTTGGACTCACAATAAAAAAAACAAAAAAGTCATAAAATAAAATAACAAAAACCCCACAATAAAAACCAAAATAATATAAAAGTGATATATATATAAAGGATCTTGTTATTTTAATATTAATTAGGGTATATATCCTAATTATATTAAGTAAATTCCTATATAATTGAAAAAAGAAATTTATCCTACATGACTTTTTCTCTCTTTTACATGGTTTTTATTTATTTATTATTTTCACTATCCAGCATGGATTGTAGGCCTGCTATAATTTCGTGTGAAGATAAAAAAAAATTCTCCGCACAATGAGCAAATGATAGTATAAGTATTAAATTAAATATAAATATTACAATGATGTTGAAGTGACTAGTATGTAAAATATAAATGCATAAATTATGTTATGAAGATTTGTACATAATTAAAAAAAAACTAACCCTAAATGGATTTTTAATTAAAAAAGAAAATCAAATCATCATTAATATCAATTATGGTATCAATCATAATTATGTTAATAAAATTCCTACATAACTAAAAAAAGAAAATAATCCTACGTGGCATTCTACTCATATTTTTTTCTCTCTCCAGACCTATCTTTTAATTACATAATAACTAATAAAAGAAAATAATCCTACGTGACATTTACATGATATTCTACTCATATTTTTTTCTCTCTCCAGACCTCTCTTTTAATATATATATAGATATAGATTACACGACAAATTGTATGTTTGGTAAGTATAATAAGCTAGCTTATGTCTTATTTAGAGGTCTTATAAGTTCTCTGTATTAAATAAGCCTTGTTGGTTGCAATAGTTTATTTGAAAAGTATGAGCTTATCTCAGATGATTCTATTACAAGCGTTTCAAATTAGCTCATGGAGCTTTTTGATTTTATTTTTATCTTAATCCTTTTATTTTTTTAGAAAACCACCCTATTATTTCTTTAGGTATTAATTTTTTTTAAATTTCACCACTTTATTAATTGTTAGATGAATATCTAAAAATTATTTTAGTATTGTGGAATTATTATTATTATTTTTTATTAATTAGATAAATATATAGAATTATTTTAGTATTTTACAATTATTATTATTATTATTAGTTTGACTATAAATTGGCGTATAAAAGAAATAAAAAAAAAACCTCTACCCAATTCGTTAAAGTAATGTGTAATTAATGAAAATTATACATATATATATATATATATATATATATATATATATATATATATATATATATATATATATAATATAATGAAATTGTTCGTAGAAACAATAATAATTAAATTTACAATCTTAATATTATATAAAAATAAATAAAAAATAGCATTAACACTATTAGTTTAAACATGCATTTTCTGATAATTTTGTATATTTGAGTCAGTTTATCAGCTAGGACCTCTCGATAGGATTCAAACCCAAACGAAGTTCTGATCATCCATATAGAAAAGAATGAACTGATCTTGTAGGGTTCCAAAGAAATTCTTCGATTTCTTCCGGAAGCAGATGATTAATCATCTGATTCTCCAAACTCAAAATCTCCAATTTCTATTTCTAAGCAGATGAACTTAATAATAAAGATGATTATCCATATCCTTATTTCTATTTCTATCTAATTGACAGAACCCTCCAATTTCTTCCCCAAACTCAAAATCTCCAAATCGGCAGATCTCTCGTGGTCCTCGACGACAGTTTAGACAACGGCGAACAATCCCCAAAATCCATCGGCGATAGCTCCGACAAATTCTGAGGAACATGTGCACTAGTATGAATTTCAAGATCCAACGGTGAGCCAAATTCTGAGGGACACCACTCCGCCGACGTACCCCGCCACCCTCTGGACCCCCTCACCGTAACGGAGCTCAACAAAGTTCAAGAAATCATCCGAAAAGAAGACCTCTTCAGGAACAATAAAGCCTACGCGCTTCACTCCGTAGTCCTCGAAGAGCCGGACAAGAAAGTGGTGCTCCGGTGGGAGAGGGGGGACCCACTGCCGCCGAGGAGGGCCGCTGTCGTCGCACGCGCGGGCGGGGAATCGTCACACGTGCTGACGGTCGACTTGGGTTCCGGTGAGGTGACCCGTCACGAGACGGGTCATTTGTCGGGTTACCTGATTATGACGGTGGAGGATATGATGTCGGTCACGTGGGCCCCGCTGCCGAGCGCCTATTTCAATCGGACGGTGCTGGAGCGCGGAGTGGATTTGGCGGACCTTGCTTGCTTGCCCATTTCAACTGGATGGTTCGGTAAGATTAATGTTTGTCATCACATATTTTAATATTATTTATTATTTTTCCCAGGGTTTATATATTTTTTCAATATGACATCAATTTGGTTCGATTAATTATTTGCATCAGACTGTTAGTTAATTTTTATTTATTTTTTGTATAAAAATATTATTAAAAAGGAACATATTTTGGGACTTATAAACAGAGATATAAGAACAATAAGTTGAGAGGCAGTGTTTCTAATAAATTACAAAGATAAACACAAATAATGTACAATTTGAAATATGATTTTATTGTTGGACTATAGTAGAAGAATGTTGTTATACAAGTCAAATTTGAAATATGATTTATAAAACCTACATCTATTTATTTCCCAAATATGGTTTTGACAAATTTCTAGATAAAATACTTGGACACTCCATTTAATAGAAATTAATATTATTAATTAATAAATAATTATGACAAATAGTCTGTATTGCCCTTAAAGTATTCCAATCAAATTAACGAACCGAATCACTTTCTGAGTGTAATTAATTAATGAGTTTTTTGTTTTCATTTCTAATTATCTTTATCTCTTCGCTTTTGACGCTATCAATTAGATGTAGAAATAATTTACGTTCTCAATCATACTCATTCACGTGTTTTTGACGTTATCAATTCAGATGTAGAAATAATTTACGTTCTCGAATTCCAAATCCCATTAATTAAAACAGCATGTATGGAATTCCATGAAAGAAACTCAATCATACTCATTCACATACTAAAAGAAAAGTATGAAATTCAATCCAATCCCGTTAAATTAGAATGAAATTCTAAAATTCGAAATGAGTATGAAGGAAATAATAGCGAGTGAATCACTAAATAATTCTTACTACTAATTCACGTATTTAAGTATGAAAATTTTAAAATTGTGCGGAATGAAATTTTATGAAATTTTAAAAACTCATAGAAATAAGTATGAAATTCTTAAAAAACAGGTATGAATTCAATCATGACCGTTAACTAAAAATAAGGGTGGAATTGAAATTCTAGAAAAGAAACTAAACCATACCCATTTACATACTAAAGACCAATCAAATTCCGTTAAATTAATATGAAATTCTACGAGGCGTTATGAAATTCTCAAATCTAAAGTACAATCAAATTCCGTTAAATTAATATGAAATTCTACGAGGCGTTATGAAATTCTCAAATCTAAAGTACAATCAAATTCCGTTAAATTAATATGAAATTGTACGAGTCCTTATGAAATTCTCAAATCTCTCTAAATTAGTATGAAATTCTAAAGAAAAGTAAGGACCAATCAAATACGTTAAATTAGTCCAGTTACCAATCAAATCCAGTTAAATTAAGTATGAATTTCTAAAAGTCTCATTAGTATGAAATTTTAAAGAAAAGTAAGAACCAACCAACTACGTTAAATTAGTATGAAATTCTAAAAGGCGTAAAAGAACGTATGAAATTCACGACTAATAGGATTTTCCTTAGTATGAAATTCTCAAATCCTGTTAAATTAGTACAAAATAGTATGAATTATAAAGGAAAGTAAGGACCAATTAAATGATTTATAAATGGTATCCGACAAATCATCTCAATTCTATTTGATAATATTAAGAGTGAGATTTGGGGATGGAATCGGAGAAATTTTATTTGTGCGGAATTATGGGCGTAGAAGAAGATGTGTATTACTTTAGTTTCAGGGTATATTTGTAATATGTCTATAGAAATAAATATAAAAGATTTATCTTTTAGATTTAATGGAATACGATCATTTGATTTTGGCCTAAATGGTCAAAGCCACTAACAAAATCAAATACAATATTTTTATTGTTTTCCTGATTTGTTGAGAGTCTAAAAATGTTTGCATGAAATCACGTCAAAACACTTCTTGATATATATACACTACAACAAAATTGTCAAATTCCGACGGAAAATATTCGTTGGAATTCAATACAAATTTATGTTGGAATGCCTAATTCCAACAAAATTCTCAACGGAATATAATATAAGTCGTTGGAATCACCAAATTCCAACGGTATTCCTACAGAAAACAGATTCCAATGGAAGTTCCATTGGCTAATTTCCGTTAGAATTGTCAATCTTTAAAATAAATTCCAATGCAAATTCTAATGGCCGTTGGAAGTTCATTCCAACAAAAATTTGTTGGAATTAGGCATTCCAACAAAAATTTGTATTGAATTCCAACGGGTATTTTTCCGTTGGAATCTAACAGTTTTGTAATTTATTTTAAGTCTAGTAAATCTTGATAATTGTAAATCTCAAAATATGGTAGTAAATTGCAATATTCAGTGACTTTGTAAGAATTTAAAATATTTCAAATAAATACTTCGGGATTTGTAAACACTACAAAAAAAAAATGTTGTTTGCTGACGGGCACTGCCCGTCAGCATTGTTTGCGTCAGTAAATTGATTGCCGACGACATTTATGTATCCGTCAGAAAAATGTTGACGGCCTGCTGATGGGTGGAGCCCGTCAGCATTTCTAAAATATTATAAAAAAAAAATTGGGCGGGCCTAGCCCATCCCGCACGAGCCCAAACCACAACCCCAGCCCAGCCCGTGTCAATTTAAGTCCCAATTTCTAAAATATTAAAAAAAAAAAATTGGGCGTGCCTAGCCCAGCCCGCACGAGCCCAAACCACAACCCCAGCCCAGCCCGTGTCAATTTAAGTCCCAATTTCTAAAATATTAAAAAAAAAAAATTGGGCGTGCCTAGCCCAGCCCGCACGAGCCCAAACCACAACCCCAGCCCAGCCCGTGTCAATTTAAGTCCCAATTTCTAAAATATTAAAAAAAAAAAATTGGGCGTGCCTAGCCCAGCCCGCACGAGCCCAAACCACAACCCCAGCCCAGCCCGTGTCGATTTAAGTCCCACAAGTGGCATGGGTGGGATTCGGACCCCAAACCTCTTGCAAATAAAGGAGTGGTGTTATCGTCTCGCCAAGTCGATTACATGTGAGATATTATATACTTTTAATATATATTAGATATATAAATTAAGTTATAAATTAGAATTATAATTAATTATATTATATTTATAAATGTAGATTATATTAATGAATAATGATATATAAATGCATGATATTATATATATATATATAATATAATTATATATGTATTATTTATAAATATTATATATTAATAATGATATATAATTATGACGATTATATAATATTATTTATAAATATTTAAATATATAATAATCATATTATATTTATAAATGTAGATTATATTTATGAATAATGATATTATAAATATATAATATTATTATAAATATATATTTTTCATAAATATATATATATATATATATATACATATGTATGTATATGTATATATATTATAAATATATATTGTATATAAGTAATGATATATAATTATTATAAATATATAATATTTATATATATATTATAAATATATATTATATATAAATAATAATATATTATTATTATAAATTTATAAATATATAATTTTATATTATATTATAGTTGTATAATGTATATTATATTATATTTATAAATAATTAATATAATTATATCTTTTATTTTATAAATAATTAAATAATTATAAATATATAATATTATTCTATATGTATTATAATTATAATATTATAAATTATATTTTAAATAGATTGCTGATGGCACGCGTGTCAGCATTGTTTTTATTTTTTAATAATGCTGACGGGTTTAGGCCGTCAACAAATTGCTGATGGCCTATACCCGTCAGCAGCCGTCAGCATTGCTGACGGTTTTTCCGCCCGTCAACAAAATCCATCAGTATGTTCTTTTTTTTTATAATGAAACTTTTAAATTGTCATTGGAAATCTCAATTTGGTACCTCACATGTTTTAAAAATTTTAAATGTCACCGGATTCTAATTTTAATTAGAAGTCAAAAGTTCTAAATGAGTACCCCTGACTATGGATGGTAACTTTGGCTCTACTCGGTCTGACCTAGCCCACGCCAATTGGGGTTCCCGCGGCGGGGTGGGACGGGTCCGAGTACCACTTTCACCTTATGGGTAC
>BMAC01000166.1:321935-332992 GCA_014905375.1 Phtheirospermum japonicum
TATATATATAATTTATATGATTATTTATATTTTTACACACTTAATATTATAATTAACATTTATACATTGATAATGATATGTTTTATAAATAATATACATTAACAGAATAAAATAAATGATAAATAACTTATAGATAAACTAATAAATGTATAATAATTTTATTCTTTTTGGTTTATTGTTATTTTTATTAAACTTATAATCTTATATTAGTTTTCATATTAATATATTTGATTTTATATTGAAAATAATTAATATTTTAAAATTAAAAAAAAATTATTTAGATGAGTCGTCCAACTCATGACCCGCAACGGATCGCCATGCCCCAGGCCGGTTCAGTCTTTCCGGCGTCGAGTAAGTACCGGAATCTCTGATAGGACGGGTTCAGGTCTCGTAAGTACCCGATCGACCCACTATCATCCCTTACCTATAACAACCTTATTCAATCAGGAGCTGCTGGCATTTTGGGCTGGATGGAACAAACGATCCTTTTTTATCACGTATTATAAAGCAAGCCCGTTAGGCAGCCCAATTAGTTGGCTTTTTCTTCAGAACCTTCTGGATCTCGTGTAATTTCTCTTTGCAGTCACTAGAAAAGGCCTGGGGTTCGTTACAAACGTCATCCTCCTCAACAACAAGCTTTCCATAATACGTCATCTTCAGCAATGGCATCTTCACTAGTCCTCATGTACCTCGTTTCACTCAGTCTACTCTTCAGTTCTTTCCGTACGGTGTGTGCTGCGACTCCGCCTGGTGTCTCCACGCGCTTCTTCAGTACGACCGCCGCTAGTGGGTACGACAGCGATGATTACGACTCCGACGACGACCGCCGCACCGATCCCCGCGCCTTATTTCCGTTCTACAGCAGTTTGTTTCTCTTGCTCCATCTTTCGCGTGTTCAATTTTTGTGTCCTTTTTGTTGTTATGTTGTTTTACTCTGTTTGATGTGGATAAACTTTGATAGAGGTTGCTATTTCTGAGCTCGCTGTTATTCCTCCGGACTATTTTGTTTTTTTTCTAAAAATACTAGATCTCGGATTAACGCCTGCCCAACTCTTTGAATCAGGAAATATCTCTTGTGATGAACATTTTATTTTTATTTTTGGTGTTTCATTTCATTTCACACGTGAACTGTTACTTCTTAATAGACATTTTGAGCTATTTGAAAATGAGCTGAAAATTGTAAATCTGTACTTAATCTGTAGAACCTATTGAAGAGACGTGAATTTTTTATTTACTTGTCTACACATATTTCTGTTTCTATCTATTTATTCTGTATCAGTGCACAATTTCCATGAGTAATTTTATTTTTTGTGATAATTAAATCCCTAATCCAAGGGATTTTAAGAACTCAGTTATCATCAGCAGATCTGTTTGAATCTATTTAGCATCTTGTGTGTGTGTGTAATTTTTTTATTTGTACCTATAAAAATGAGAATGAGCTGAATGAGTTTTGTTGTTTAAGCCTGCATATCTCTTTGAATCAGGATTGCTCATTTTTTATTTCACACTTCTTAATAAACATTTTGAGCTATATGAAAATGAGCTGAAATTTGTAAATCTGGACTTCAATCTGTAGGGACGTGAATTTTTTATTTACGATGTCTACACCTATTTCCGTTTTTATCCATTTATTCTGTATCAGTGCACAAATATGAGTAGCTTTCTTTTTTATGATAATTAAATCTCTAATCCAAGGGTTTTTAAGAACTCATTTATCATCTGCAGATCTGTTTTAATCTATTTTGCATCTTGCGTGTGTGTAATTTTGCCATTTGTACCTGTAAAAATGAGAATGAGCTGAAAGAGTTTTGTTGTTTAAGCCTTCAAAGGTTTTCCATATTTAAATCTCGAATCCACTATTGTCTGTATATCTTTGTATCAGCACTTCAGGATGTATTCTTGTGATGCCCACCCCCACCCCTATAGTGTCAGTGTGTATGTGTCTTGATGAAATGTGTATACATATGCAGGCATGTATGGTGCAACAAAAACCAGTCACTCAACGAGACAAGTACCGTTCTTCGAGCAGGCTGCTGATGAGTATTGTGAGACTGCAAACCGCTCAATGAAGTATAAGTGTACTGGTGAAGCCCTCCACCTGCGATTGTTGATGCCAGGAGTGGCCAAGGCGGATGCGAAGGTGTACGTTGATGAGAATCAGCGGCTGATTGTTGAGGGCAAGAAGGAGAAGGATTTTGAGGTGGGTAAAGAAGACTTTCTCCCGAGGTTCGTCCTACACCTTCCCATGGCCTTCGTCAAGGCGAATGCGATCACGGCGGAGATGAAGAACGGGGTGCTGAAACTGTACATCCCCACAACCAAACAACTACAAGAGAGGTCTGATAATGTTCTGTTTGTGAGTGTTCATTGATGCTTGCTTTGCCTTTGAGAAAAGATTGTTTTCGGGTTGGTTATTAGTAGTATGGTGACACACTTTTAAGAATTTTCAGTAAGTGATGAATGTGTTCATGAGTTGAGTTTCACATGATCAGTATACATTGTTTAGTAGTCCTGCATATACTGTTATAAGCCGATTCATGTTACCGGTTAGTAGTAGTTAGAGGATGCAAATGCTAAGCTACCTCTGATGTTTAAATGCAAATATCAGAAGTAAATTGAGGAAAGGTTATTGAACTCCTAAAGTGGTTGGTTGTGTCAAGATTTCGATTTAGTAAGTGCTTTCCTGCTTTATATTGAAATGAAATCAGGATTTCTACATTCTTAAGTTCTTATTAAGAAGTTATTTACAGATGCCTTCTTAATAGAATATACCACAGCAAGTTTCACTTAAAGCTTTTGTAGCTACGGGCACACATACTGCAGGCATTTGGCCGACACATCCAAGTACCTGTGGGAAAATTGTACGAAGGACCTGGATTTTTCTTTCCATAGATCCATTATTAAACAGTAAACACAGGGAAGATTGCTGCTTAAATTGCATTGATAATTTTTTTAAGCGGGTGCTGCAGATAAAGCACGCTACTTACCACATATGGGCAACGACTAACACGACATAATAGCGTGGCACGGACATCATCATAACTATATATACGAGTTACAGAGAGAACAAAAGTGACACAGTTAGACCAGAGGCGGATACAGAAATTTTTTTTTGGCGGGGCACCGACACAGTAATATTTTTATTTATTAAAATTATACTCAAAATATTATATCATTAAATAACAATTATAAAATCTAATAAAGATTAAGAAAAACATAATACTATTATTCTCGTTGAATTATCATATTTTGAAATTGACTTACAATTGTATCGTGCTAATAATAAAAAAACAACTCTTTCTCTATATATGTAACTGAAGTAATTATGCAATATTTGATCTCTCATGCTATTGTACAATTTTATTTTACATACGTCATTTTGGAAAATATTCTTTCTACACTCGTCATCATCACGGGAGAAGTAACATTAACTTCAAAAGAAATTATACTTTTGAAAAAGTTTAATGCTAGATTCTATTTATACAAATTAAAGAAGGCTAATTAAACAAATCATAATATTATTATGATTTTTAAGACCAAATGACTGCAGTTTAAGACCAATAACAATAATTATTTGTTTACTTAATATGTTGAGAAAAAATCAAGTGACCAAATGCTCAAATCAATAAAGCATTCCCAACAATTGGTATAAATAATAAATCTAAAGTTTATAAAATTTAATGATAAACAAGAATCATCAATATCTAAACTCAAATCTCCATAAATATCACAAAAAAATCATTATATATCACTTATTCTAAAAAATTAAATATTATGGTTTAAAAATTTAAACAATAAAATTAGCTAATGTATAAATTAATACAATTTCCTTTTTAATTTACACTATGATTATTTTTTAAATTGATATATATATATATATATATATATATATATATATATATATAAAAGTAAAAAATAAAATAATTGGGGGGGGGGGGGGTTGGGGGCTGTGCCACCCAGGCGCCCTAATACATCCGCCTCTGAGTTAGACATGACACCACATTATCAAAAACTCGAAATTGTAAATTTATATAAAAATTATATTATTATATTTATAATAATAATAATAAAAAAAGATAAATGACAGGAATAAACAATACAATTACATGAATCGACGCCCCTGTCAATATGAAATATTTGTTTTAAACTTGATATGATTAATTAAAAAAAATTACAATAAAAAACATTAGAACATGTTTTGTGATGGAGTAAAGGGTAATTAATCGACATAAAACTAGGAAATATTATTATTACATAGAAAAAGGAATAAGAACATGAGGTTCTTCTAAAAAAAATTATCCCGCCCAACTTATACCCTTTAAACTTTGATTCTAAAGATAATCCTAACTAATGCCAATAACATATTTAAATAGAAATATAAACCTAAAAGCCCATTATTACTTGATTATTATGAGAGAATGAATTATATGAATAAATTATGCAGTTTGACCCTTATATCCAAATTTCTTAGTCAAAATTAATTCGAAACTCAAAAGTTGGTTTGCGAACAATCAACTAAACTTATATTAGAGATGGCAATGGTGTGTAGAACCCCAATTACCGACGGGAATCACAATCAACCTTGATCAGGAGAGTTTTTTTTCCAATTTTCTCACGTGTGGCCCGTGGGGTTGGGAAGGGAAAACTTGCCGGGGACTTGACAGGGACCTCCGCCCCATTCCAAGCCAAAATTTCAATTTCAATACTCTTTATCGTTGTAGAGTTTAAAGAATATAAATATTTGGCCAACATTTCTTAAATTAATTAATAATCTTTTTTATTTTTTTCTTTCATTTTAGTTATTTTATTATTATAAATTTGTTTATAGTTTTTAAAACATGCGAGAATAAAATTAGAATAAAGTGGAAAAAAAAATATTTTAAAACGGCACTTATTTTAAAGCGGAGAGAGTATATAATATATTAGGATTTTTTTCCCCCATCGATAATATTTCTTTTTCTCTTTCACTACAAGAAAAACTGGAAATTAGAGACGAATTTTTAGAGACAGATTAGCAACGAAATAGCAACCGATTTTTTCAATAATTTTTAAAATTATTATTTTTAAATAATTTAGCAACGGAATTAATATCCGTCTCTAATTAGCTACGAAAATATGGTTTGTTGCTAATTAGAAACGGAATAGCGACGGAATATATATCCGTTTCTAATTATTTTTCTGAAGAATAGATCAACTCGTCTACTCGCAGTCAAAACCTAGTTGAGAAATGAGCAACCGCCGCCCATTCTCTCTCTCGCCGCTTTCTGCCACCCACACCCGCACACAGTACACTCACCCGGCGAAAAGAGGACAGCAAGGCGACGACGGCGGGCGATTTGTGCTCGGATATAAGGTGACTTATGAAATACACATGGGATGTTAATTTTAACGGTAAGGTTACCCGCCAGGTACCTGAGATTTCGGGTAGGTAGGGTATTACTCGATATGAATAGTACTGCTTACGGGTACAATTCTTTTACTCGTTACGCTGTTCGCGTACTCAAATATAATTTTAATACTATATATTATATTATAAATGGCATATATTATATTTTATAGTATATTGTAATATATATTATGTATTATATAATATATTATGTACATTTGACAATAGCGAGATACGTCAAAATAGAATAAACTTATTTATTGATTGCTTTGATACTAAAATTATTGTAGTATATAATTTAATATTATACTTTATAGTATATTTATAATTGTTATATAATATAATATAACATATATTATATAAGATATTATGTCATATAGAGTTTATTATACATTGTATACAATTTTTTTCAAAATTTATATTTTATAAAATCAATATGTAATTAATTAAATAAATAATAATGGGTATCCGATTACTCGTCGGTGCTATCCATACTCTACCTGAATAGCATTAGAGTAGATACGGGTAGAGCCCAACCTGTTTACACCCCTAGATACACAAATTCTAATAAATTGTCTTATATTATCAGTTCTTTAGCAAAATAAAAATAAAAAAGGCTAGAAAAAGTGTGTGCGCGATGTAAAAGTTGGTTTTGGGTTGAAATTTTGTATGGTGGTTCGAAAAAGAGAGGAGTCAAACAGAACTGACGGCGGTCAGACCAGCGCAACTAAAGTTGGTGAATATGTGTGCAACAATAATTAGGCATGGGTTTTCGAAAATGCTACCGGCGATGGGCGAGACTGAATTTTTGTGTGATGACACGAAAAAAATAAGAGGAATCGAAAAGAGCTTACAATGGCCAGAATTGAGCAACGAAAATATGTTCAAGGGAGAGAATCACAAAACCAAAAGATAAGAGGAGTCTAACGGAACTTAACGTGTCCAGAATGGAGCACCAAAATTAGATTCAATAGAGATAATAAAAAACCGAAAGATTGTGTAATTTAGAATTTTAAAAAATAATATAATTTTTCTCAAACGTTCCTCCCCTCACGCACTGATTCAGGATTTTTCAAGAAATAAGCTTTTAAATTTGAATAGAAATGAAAATCAAAATTGTAGTGTAGTTGTATTCTCAACCTTTAAACGCATGCTCTACATAAATTGACATTTTTCTATGATAATAGTTTAATAATTAATAATATTCCTTATTTATGTATTTTTCTTTTACTTTTTGTATTTTATAGTCAATTGTTATTTTTTAAATCATTATTATAGAACTAGTGGCAGTCTACAAGTTGGTCGATTTTCATCAAAGTATCTTAATACACGCATTATTTTTTACGTTAAAAATGTGAATTAGAATTATATATTAAAAATTTGGCGATCGGATATTATTTGTTGAAATAGAATTAGTGGTAGTCTACAAGTTGGTCAATTTTCATTGAAGCATCTTGAGACAAGCATTATTTTTTACGTCAAAAATGTGAATTAAAATTATATGGTAAAATTTTGTTGATCGAATATTATTAGTTGAATATTTATTTATCAATGTTTGTTTTTGGGATTATTTAGATTATTTTAAATTTTTTTTTTTTAAACTTTTGGAAATAATTTTTATTTTGATGTAAGGACATTGATTGAATATTACACTTCAATTAATTCTTCTACAATCATCAAATAATTAACTTCATCATTAATTATATTTTCAATATCATCCAATTAGTTTCATTAAATCTATATAACTCCAATGAATTCTAATTAGGTATATAATAGAATCCATTGAATTATCTCATAAATGTATAGAATCATATAAGGTAAAATTCGATCAAATTTCATGTTAAGGACGTCCTTGATTTGATCAAGAGATGTTGGCATTTTGGGCTGGATCAAACGTTATATAAAAAGTAAGCATGTAGGCGGCCCAACTAGTTGGCTTTTTCTTCAGAACCTTCTGGATCTCTTTTCGGTCATTGTAATTTCTCATTTCCATCCCCTGAGACGTCTCACTATAAAAGGCAAGCGTCATCCTCCTCAAACAACAAGCTTTCCATAATACGTCATCTTCAGTTATGGCTTCATCTTCATTAGCCTTCTCGTTCCTCATATCTCTCAGTCTGCTCTCCAGTTCTCTACGCCTGGTGTGTGCTGCGACTCGGCCTGGTGTCTCCACGCGCTTCTTCAGTACGACCGCCGCTAGTGGGTACGACAGCGAGGATCACGACTCCGACGATGACCGCCGCGACGATCCCCGCACCTGCTTTCCTTCCTACAGCAGTTTGTTTTCTCTAGCTCCATCTTTCGCGTGTTCAATTTTTGTGTCCTTTTTGGTTTTATGTTGTTTTACTCTGTAATTTAATTTGGGAAAGCTTTGATGTCCAGCGATTTTATAGATCTGGTGTGTTCATTTAACCCCATTTTTTTAACTCAAAGGACCTTTTGATTTTCGATTCCGTTAATTTGATTCCGTAGACCTCTAGATCTGTTAATTTAATTCTGCAGGATCTACAATTTACAAATGTTTTCTCGTGATGTATGTGTGTGGTGGTGTTTCATTTCACACTTAAGTTATACTGTTCTTCATTGGCATGTTGAGCTATGAATATCTGTGATAATTAAAATGGCTGTCTCAGGATTATTTCCAAATTTCACTTTAATTTCTGTTACGACGACTGAAATGAGCATATTGATGATTCGTATGCAGACATGTTCAGTCCACGCTCAATGGCGAAGACGATGGGTATGAGAATCTCTAATTGCTGACTTTCAAGGCTTTTGTGGATTGAATCACATTCTGACATTCGTATTGATGCTTTGTGTTAATTGATCTTTCTGCTGATATATGCTATATCAGAAGTGAATTGAGAAAGGTTGTTGAACTCGTAATGTAATCTCGTAATATGGTTGGTTGTATAAAAGATATAGAAGCAATATAGTGCTTTCCTGCTTCAGTTAAAAATCAGAATTTCTATATCCTTGAGCAAAGCAAGCAGCCATGCAGAAAAGTATTTATAGATATGCCTGTTGATAAATATATCACAGGTTCACTTAAACTTTTGCAGCTATACTATAAGTTCAATTCCGATCGAACAGGAAAACCCTGAATTTGTGCGTAAATATCTCCTCCAGCCGAGCAGCAAAGCCAATCCTATTTGCGCTTTTTCTCTTCGAGACGCAATATTGCGTTATTACTGTTCACATGCGCATTTGGTTTTTCATTTCTTAATAATTGCAAATGGTTCTTTATGTCTGATAAATATCCAATGCTTGTTAATCATGATTTTATTATTTGTATTTGTATGTTTTGCTTATTTATAATGTATTATGTCCCGACTCTTAGGGATATTATTGCAATTTTCTCAAACTTTTACCATGCAACGACGAAGAATTTCTTGTCGATTGTTTTACTTACAAATTTAGGTCGATGTTGTGGTCAATTCAACATGCCTGATTTATCAGTTTGATCCAATTTTATAACATTGCTTGAGACAATCCATTTGAGAATAGTTATATTTACTAAAAAACGAATTTTGAAGAATAAGATTCTTTTTTAATGTCCTAAACTTTCACCGGAAAATCAAGATCACTCAGAAATTATGAACATACCAATTAAGTCACGACTTTTCGTTTTTCATAATGATCTTTGTCCACTTTACCGCATTTCATTTGAGATCAAAACTAAAGTATAATGAAATTAAAGTGTTGTTTAAAATCCTTAAGAACAGAGGAAAAAAATAGCCTTTTTGTATTTTTGGAGGGAAAGAGAAGAGCCTTTGTGCGAAGGTGAAAAAGAGAGCTTTCTTTTTGGAGGGAAAAAGGAGTCTTTACACACTAAGGGGATGCTTGGCAAAATTACAAGGTATGGGTATGGTTGTTAGTGGATAGTGATTTTTATTCTTAGCATATTTGGGTGGTGGTTTAACTCATTAGCCAAAAGTGTAATAAAAATGATTGTTTTTCAACATTAAACCTCCACTTTCATTTTCTTTCCCATTACTCATCTCCAAAACTTCCCAACTAATCATTCCCTATACGTAGTTTATCGTGATGAAAAATAACCCAATCTATTCGATATCAAACTCGAGATCGATTGTTGAAAGCTCGCTTGAATTCGTATTTTATTAATATAACGAATCAAACTTGAACACAATTCTTTCTATTTGATAAAATATAAAACTTGATTCGAAAATACATGTAAAAATATCAAACTATTCTAGATTACCTCTTGCTCGATTCAATCATAACTAGTTCGGGTTGATTTGATTGATAATCAAATAAGCTCAATATAACTATTGAAGTAAATTATATTCGAATAAGATTAAAGATCAATATGACCGACTCGACTTATTTTCACTTATATAGTTTACTAAATATCGAAACGAAAGTATTTATTTTGGACCAGTAGAGACTTCAAAAAAATTAAAAAACTAAGTATAAGATTTTTTTTGGATTTTCCTATATTTTGTTGATTTTCCTGATTTGTTGGCTCAAAAAACGTATAATTTGTCTCTCAACTCTACGTGACGTTTTAAGATTTAAAATATCTCAAACGCGTACTCTTGAATATTTGTGAACTTTTATAATATTTAGATTAATTGAATGCCTTGCAATTTTTTATTTTTTTTTCTTTGAAAAGTTTCTAGATACCTTGGCTTTTGGGCCGGATGGATCAAACGACCCGTTTCGTAAAGTACGTATTAAAAGCTCACAAATTATAAACGAAAGCTCATTAAGCAAGTGTCTATTTTCGTGTCTTGTCATTTCTGATTTTCATCCGTCCTCAATCCTCACTCTATGATAGGCCTGGTAAATTACAAACGCCATCCTCTTCGCGTACAAGCTTTCCATATTACGTCATCTTCAGCAATGGCATCATCATCATCTAGACTGCACCTCGTTTATCCCTGTTTCCTCTCCAGGTCTCCCCGCCGTCCGGTGCTTTCCGTGACTCCGACAACTGTCTCCATACGCTTCTCCGGTATGACTGCCGCTCGTGGGTACGGCTCCGACTGTTGGAAAATGTGGGCTCAAAATAAATTGCAGCGGAAAAAATATAAACACTCTTGTTTATTAACACACAATTTAATAATGAACTCTCTTAAACAACTCATACAAAACTCATACTTTAAAAATGAAGATTTACGTGGCTATTTATAGGACTAAACTAAATAAATGAAAAGACACAACTAATCATGTAAAGACACAACTAATCATGTAAAGGACACACATGTTCATACTCTTTCGACATGTGAAGCTGAGTATGTTGCTGCAACGTCAAGTGTTTGTCATGCTGTGTGGTTAAGGAGTTTGCTTAAAGAACTACACCTTGGTGACGTGGAATCAACGAAAATATTTGTCGATAACAAATCAGCGATTGTACTAGCAAAAAATCCTGTTTTTCATGATCGTAGCAAGCATATTGACACAAGATTTCACTATATTAGAGAATGCATTGCTAAAAAAGATGTTCAAATTAAGTTCGTGAAATCCGAAGACCAAGTGGCGGACATTTTTACGAAGCCCCTGAAATGCGAAACTTTTGAGAAGTTGAGGCACAAACTTGGAATGCGAGAGAATCAAGCTTAAGGGGGGATGTTGAAAGTTGAAGAATATATATAAGCTAGATTCATGGTTAAATGAATGGATGTGACTTTTGAGATAGTGTCCATTC